>CAJQZJ010033660.1:1058965-1117189 GCA_907164525.1 Lophiomys imhausi | reverse complement strand
TCTTTCTTTCTTTCTTTCTTTCTTTCTTTCTTTCTTTCTTTCTTTCTCTCTTTTGTTCTCTCTCTCCTCCTTTCTCTTTCTTTCTTCTTTATTTATTTCTTTTCTTTCCCTCCCTCCCTCCATCTCTCTGTGCCTACCTCTTCTCTCCCTTCATCTCTCTCTCCCTCCCTCCCTCCCTCCCTCCCTCCCTCCCTCCCTTCCTTCCTTCCTTCCTTTGACAGAGCCTGGAAGTCACTATGTAGTTGAGAATGTCCTTGTGCTTCTAAATCTTCTGCTTCAAACTCACAAGATCTCTGATTATAGCCATGTGGCACCATGCACAGTGATATATTTCAAAATATATAAATAACTCAAACAATTCAACAACACCCTCCATAATAATCCTATTAAAAGATAGAGAAATGTGGTTGTAAAGTGATCACAGTACTAGTATACATCCGAAGAGAACAAAATCATATGTTAACGGGATGCCTACAAAATCATCTTTTACTGCAGCCTAGTTCCAACAGTGTGGAGTCAATAGAGGTGGTCATTAACTTATGGATAAAAAATATTAACTTAGGTAATATACAATGATATACACACATAAATATGCACAGTGGAATGCTGTTTAGCCATGAAAGAGGAAATCTTGTCATCTGCAACAATGGGGGTAGAAATGGAGGGTATTATGGTAAATAAAACATGACAGAGAGACACATACACCATGTATCTCTCTCATTTGAAATTGAAGATTTAAAAAAATGATGCCTTCCGGGCGGTGGTGGCGCACGCCTTTAATCCCAGCACTTGGGAGGCAGAGGCAGGCGGATCTTTGTGAGTTCGAGGCCAGCCTGGTCTACAAAGCGAGTCCAGGACAGCCAGAGATATTCAGAGAAACCCTGTCTCGAAAAACCAAAAAAAAAAAAAAAATGATGCCTAAGATGAAGAAAGTCCAGAAGGGATTAACAAAGCCTAGGAAGGTTGAGATGAAGGTGGACGAGGGAGGATGGGCAACAGGCACCAAATCCCCAGTGGAGAAGAGGAGTAAGGTCTAGGGTGCTGCAGAGCCCAGTGAGCATCCATGGTGTGCTCCAGCCTTGAATCCTTATGAAGAGCAGACGAGAGGAATGTGGAGGCTTTGAAAAGGAGGTGACACTGATATGGAGCTGATCTTCACCTTGGTTTGACCCCTGTCTATATATATGTGTTGAAATGTCATAGTCTTCCCCCATAAACATAGAGCAGTTGTCCGTCAGTTAAAAAGAAGAATAAAATAAAACAAAATGTTGTACAGCAGAGGTTCTGTGAGGACAGTGGAGAAGCAGAGATGAGTGATAGGACCGTGTAGGGCCTCTGTTGCGATGCTCAGAGCTGGTGAACAGTCTCAGTGTCTGCTCTCAGGCTTTGTGAAAGCCAGTGGCTAGGGCTGGGTGTTTCTTAATGTTCTTGTAAAATGCTGGTTGTAGCAAATGCAAACATGTAAATATAAATGCTGCTGAGTTGTGCAAATGTAACTGGGGAAAATGAGACTTTTAAGTTGTACTGTTTACAGTAAGTGGAGACATCTTCCAACTGTGAATTCACCCAGGGCCCTTGAAGGGAAGGAGCCACATGTTCAGTCAAGAGGGGCTTCGGCCCTTTCTATTGGGAGGGAAAGAGCTCAGGAGGGCAGTGGGCTGGGAAGACCTCAGAGGAGAGAGCACCAAAACACAGTTCAGAAGCAGCACATTAGACGTGGCTCAAAAGGAACAGTTTCTCATCCCTTTCCCACCCATTATCTCTCAACATTTCAGAACGTAGGAGTCTCATTCATAAAACACCACAGGCCTCCTAGCTACAAACACAAGGGAATAAGTCCTAAGGGCTCACTTGAAGAGGCCAAAGAAGCCAGGGTCACTGTAGTTCCAGACTGTATGTGGGGAGACAGCCAAGCCACAAGTTAGAGAGGAGAGGGGGCCAAAAGAGGAGAGGTGATAGGGGGTATGGTATAGGCAAATGTGAACTCGTTGGCTGGTACCAGGTACCCTCCCTCCAAGGCCCATATCTCCTCCTCAGGACACAGGGAACCGCTTGGCCCCTGAGCTGGATATAAAGATTCACTGGCCCACACTCCTGCCACACTATTCCAAGTTTAGCCTTAGGACAGTTTGTCTGCTGAGGCAGAAAATAAAAGAACAAAAGCCCATTCAGAGAAGAACATGGGCCAGAACTCCCCTTCAGTTCTATTTACTGTGTTCTGACCTACTTACAAACGAGAGTCTTCCATGAATGGTAACTATATATTCCACACAAGCCAAGGGTGGATGTAGAAAGATGTGCTTTTGTTCAACTGAAAACCTCTAGTTTGGGTGAGAAAAAAAAAAACCAGAATGGTACCCTTGGGCACTAACTTCTTATTCTCTTAGACCATGTCCTTACACAGCACCTCAGGCACATTTCTTTAATTTCTCTTTAATTCCCAACTCTAGTTGCAAAATGAACACCAGGCTTTTGAGGCCCATAGCTGGGACCTTTTCACGGGAAAATTTAGTGCCACCAGCAAGACAACTCTGTGAGGACATCTTTGAATGGACAGCTGGGTCCAGGGACAAACGCTGCCTGAGGAGATGTGCGTATTTCATAAATCTTCCCACAAGTGATATGGTGAGACAGCTAGAGGATGACAGGGAAGGGGAGAAGGATCCTGCTCAGAGGTGAAAAGGGACAGAGAATGGTGTGTGAAGGAAGACTTTTCGTGGATGAGCTATTTATTTTGGAGGGAAGGGTCCTTATGAAAGTCATAATTTCCTTCTAGGGTCCTCAAACCTCCCACCCTATGGATTTAATGTTTAGAGCATGGCTGTCCATGTGAACGGCAGGAAGGGACCTAGGCCTGTGTCCCCTGCAGGTGCCATGCTTAACAAGACCCAGCTAAGGCCACCATTAGCCGCTGAGGGACCGATGGATGTTGACAGAGGGCATAAGGCTGTTGAGACGTGTAGGTATGTCCTATGACCGTTGTCCTCTCTTTCTCAGCTGTGTCTTGCTATAGCTTCATGAAGCACCAGGCAAACTGTGCTCCAATGCTGCATTCCACTGAATCTCACAGTTCCACTGAATCTCACGGTTCCACTGAATCTCCACAGCACCACATCACACTATTTGCCTTTGGCCTGCTACTGTGAAGAGACACGAAGTGTTGATGTTTGCAAAATACATTTTGGTAAGATAACAGCTGGTCTTGGCACTGGTTCTCTGGCTTACTCTCCCTACTGGCATCTAGCGCTAGGCAAAGAAGTATAGAGATCCAGGAGAGAAGGGAGCTGGGCTGCTCCGGCTTTACCGCTGGGGCTTGGAAAGGCTGACTGGGCAAACAGCTGACATGTTAGCAAGTGATTGACACACGTGTACAGCGGGAAGGCATTGGAGCAACAAGCTCCAAAATGGTGGCTAACTTCAGGCCGGTGAGGCCAGAGAAGCATCTGGAATGACATCCAGACTGCAGGGCCTGACAGGACAAAGAATGGCTCCAAATCCACGGAATTTTAAAAGAAGCCCAAGGAGAGAAGAAAGGGGCAGGGGACAGGGTGTAGGTCACAAGGTGGGGACAATGTATCTGGCATATGATAGAGGTCCCTCGTGTGGCCCCAACTCACTGGAGAGAAGTTGAAAGCCCCTCGTTAAGGCCTGAAGAGAGACTTGGTGTCTGACAGCATGGCAGGATTCCTGGTTTCCAATGCCTGGCCACACACCACGGGTGTTTTGCTTAAGCAGGAGGCTATATCCTTCACTGTGCATCCTTTCCTAAGTGTGTCTATACATGAACATGAGTGCTTTCATGTATGTGTACTTGCACATGTGTGCACATGTGTGAGGATGCCACAATTTGATGCCAGGCACCTTCTTCAATTACTCTCTACACTACATATGGAGGAGGGGTCATCCACGGAACTCAGAACTTGCTCTTTTGACTAGTCTGGCTAGCCTGATGCCTTTGGGGATCCCTGGTCTCTGTCTCCTGAACACTGGGATTACAGGCGGTCCACCATGCTCACCTAGTATTTACACGGTTGCTAGGAATATGAACTCTGGCCCTCACATTTCTGTGGCAAGTACTTGGTCCACTGAGCCCTTCTTCCCATTGTTGTAGCGTGCACTTTACAGAGACAGATTATGTTAGCATTACAGCTGCAGTGATCTGGTCTGTGGGACCCCTTTCCTCTTGAACTGGTAGAGAAGGGGTAAAGTGCAGAGAAAGCAAGACCACCATAAAGTTATACATTTTAACGTGGGGAGCAGGTAAAAGGTGAAGTCACACCCCACCTTTGGAGACGATGGTGATTTTCCATAAGCAGAAGCAGTGAACAGGGGACTGGTGGGTGGCGAAGGGCATGTGAGACACAGGGACACCAGACTCTGGGCTGTGGGCCGGTGCGGGTGGTGTATGGAGCAGAGAGCTCAGGACTGGAGTGAGGGGGGCACAGGGTGAAATGCCGTGGTAGCACTGCCCTGTGTTCGGGGAAAGCTGCACTAGAAACTTCTCAGACACAAAGAAAAAAGAAAAAGGACAAGATTTTTTTGCTACTACAACTGATAGAACCAGAGTGAGCCCCGATTTTACTCCCTGTGTTCCTTTAGATAAGCAGAGAGAACATTTTACATTTGGATATCATTAAGGTTTGCCAACTACAAGCAAAATTTAAGCCTTTTCTACTGCTATAAAAATAATACTTTATCTAACTACCAATTTGTCTCTTTGAATAAATCTGTCTATACAAGCAATTTGGTTAGCATCTCCTTTCAAAACTGAATCAGTGAGCCTTGGACGACATACCAGGAAGAATTGGCACTGCTGGAAGCCTCTGCCACCTGACTCCCAGAAAGATTCACAGTTGTTCATCTGTTCTGTTAATTGGCCACTTGATGACTCAGCCAGTATTTAATGCCATTACTCAGTATCCAGGAGGACATCTCTCAGACAGTGCATGGCCAGGCCGAGCTCTGGTTCTTACAGGATAGGGATTTTTAATTTGTGAACAGGATCCACACTACACACCCTTAAGGAAACATGAAGTGTTGAGGTTGTGTTAATGGAGCCACTGGCTGGCAGTAGCTGCAGAGGATTCCTCAGGAGCAGGGGTGTCTTCTGAGGCTGAGGCCTCTCCTGTCATTCTTGGTGAGAAAGTCATCAGGAGACAGGAGAACTACATAAAATGCACAACAGCACAGTGGTGTGGATCCCGCCAGTGCTGTCTGGAATACACCCTTGCCTTTGGCGAATGCATCTCCTCTGCACCCTGGAGAACAGGTACCCTTACCACAGACAGAGCTTTCTGTCATCACCATGCACCACATAGCTTAGGGATGCCATTGTCACATGACAGAAGAGATCTTATGTGAATGGCAGGCCTATGGGCACAAGCACCTCTATGTTAAGGATACTTGTGTTGCTGTGCTAAGTCCCCAGCAAAAGGAATGGGTGGTCACACTGGAGTGATGTTTCAAAGGACAGCCGGAAGCAACCCTTGCCCATTTCCTGTCAGTTACATTGTGACTCTGTTCACAGAAGCCAACACAGGGAGTCAACCTGGCGTGTATCAGTGAGTGTGTGGCTCAGGAAGGGATGCACACACAGCATTCGATGCTGTTCAAGCCTCGAGGGAGGGAAAGAAGAGTCACTCCCAACAGGGACAAACCTGGAGCACAGTAAATTTAGTGAAACAAACTAGGCTTAGAAAGACAAACTCCTGCCGGGCAGTGGTGGCGCATGCCTTTAATCCCAGCACTTGGGAGGCAGAGACAGGTGGATCTTTGTGAGTTCGAGACCAGCCTGGTCTACAACATGAGTCCAGGAGAGCCAGGGCTACACAGAGAAACCCTGTCTCAAAAAAACAAAAAAAAAAACAAAAAAAAAAAGAAAAACCAAACCAAAAAAAGAAAGACAAACTCCACACAGTCCCCCTCACACAGAAGCTCAACAGCTGGGGTTCACAGAAACAGAATGTAAAGGGTGGGTACCAGGGAAGGGGGCTGGGGAGATTGTTAGAAGGATGCTTGATTTTAGTTACACAGGAAGAGTTCATGCAACAGGTCTGTTGTATACCACAGTGACTACAGTTAGCTTTGCATTATATACTTAGGAACTGCAAGAGAATCAACAGGAGTGTGGGAGGGAGCATGATCAAATACTATGCACATGTGCGAAAACGTCCTTATGAGGCCCATTGATACTTATAATTAATATATGCTAATAAAAACTTTAAAAATTATGGTAGGTTAAACCATCCATGGTTGAACACACTTAGGCTGAGGCAGGAAGATTACTGAGAGTTCAAGGCTAGCTTGGTTTACATACTGAGTTCAAGGCCAGCTTGTATTCCAATGTGAGATCTTGTCTCTAAAAAACAACTAAAATTTTTAGCAGGGTAATTATTGGTTACAATAACTTGTAATTCCAAACCAAAAAATAAATAAATAAATAAAAGCTGTCAATTCCCATAAAAGTGACTGACAGTGAGGGTAATCACACTTGGAGTATGTGTACTAAATGACCACACTGCGGGGCTGGAGAAATGGCTCAACGGTTAAGAGAACTGGTTTTCTCTTCCAGAGGACACAGGTTTGATTCCCAGCACCCACATGTCAGCTAACAACCACATGTAACTCCAGTTCCAGGGGATCTGATGACCTCTTCTGGCCTCCACAGGCCTGCATACATGGGGTACGCAGGCAGGCAAAACTCACACACATAAAAAATAAATAAATGACCACACTGCACAAATAAATATGTAACAATATTATGTCTTAGCAATAACAACAAAAAATTCTCAAGACAGTGGGCTTGGAAAGTTCTAGCTACAACATAGGGATATATATAGCAAGTGCATTGACCTGCTTTGGAATCCCAAAAGGCATACATGCCGTCAAACTACACTTTGCATGCTATGCATTTATACAATCCTTTTCTCAATTGCAAACAACAGCAATGGATACAACTTTCCGCACGAGGACACAATCACCTGAGCCTTACCTGGAGGTAGTGGCATGGCCGCAGGGAAGGCTTGATCTCTGGGTGAACCAGAGGCTTGTCCAAGTTGAGGGAGCTCTTGCGGTAGGCCTCCTTGGCCTGGCTCACCGTGAGCGTGGACCAGGAGCTACGCTTCATGTACCTGGTGTCTGGCGTGAGGGCCAAGCCTTCACAGGCTGAGCACTTAACATCACTGTTGCTTTTGGAAGTCTTGAGTGAGAGGTCCCCAAAGGGGCTCTGCAGTGCCTCGGGGTAGCAGTGGGAGATGTGGTCCATGTGGTGGCGGGTGGCCACGCTGGGCGTCCGGTACGTGCTGTCACTGTCCAGGTTATCGTCGGAGCTCCACCAGCTGCTCACGCCAGACTTGGGTTTGCTCTCTGGCTTCCGCTCCTTGCTTTTACTCCTTTTGCTGTGTTTAGAATGGTGACTATGGTGATGGTCATCTACCCGACCGTCACTCTTGGTCCCATTGATGTTGCTCTTGGACGATCCCTCCAAAGAATGGGATTTGGTGAAAAGCTTCTGGACAGAGTGGACCAGATGCCGGATTCTGCCTGGACTCTCGTTACGCTGCTCTGTGGCAGCGGAGGCCCTCTGATACTGCAGTGTGTGGAAGCCATCCCGGTGCAGGGGTAGCTGTTTTTCAAACTGGTCCAAAAGGTTGGCAGGGATGCGATTTACCTTTGTATTTGTGTGGGACATGGCACAGTCATCCCTTGTGTCATAGTGTGAACTGTAGTGCATTCTGGGAAAGGTGCTACTGGACACATGGTCACCCAACATCACAGGCATCATCATACACTCTGAGTGGACGGAGCTCCTGGGTGAGCAACGGTGGTGGTCCATGGGGCAGCTCTCAGCTGGGCTGAGAAGATAAGGTTGCCGTACATCTGGCCCATGGTGCATATGATCGTGAGGGTGCTCACAGTCGTCAGGGGGTGACAGGCCGCAGGTATGACCCACACATAGCTGAGGCTGGTTCCGGCTTCCAGCTAACCCTTTCATGTTCCTGGGTGCGGGTGAGTACCTCTCTTCATTGAAGTGCTGGGTTGGAGACCATGAGTACTGCTGGTCTGTCAACAAAACAGAAACGAGATTTAGTGCCTGGTGAATCCCTGGGAGTGATAGGGTATGTGAGACACAGAAGCCATTTTCCCAGTTGCAAACTCCTGAATTGAGTGAATAGTCACATAAAAGACCATGGTGGTGCCTCAGCATGTGAGGATGAGAAGAAACAGAAACTCGGGTTTGCCAACATGTGGGTCCACAACAAATATCTAACATTTTGTAGAAACAGGCAGACTATGAGATTAAAAAAAAAACAAACAAACAAAAAAAAAAACCAATGGGTTGAGAAGATAGCCTTGTTGGTCAATTGCTTGCAAACAAATGAACCTGTGTTCAAACCCCAGCACCCACATCAAAAGTAGGACAAGGTGGCATGCATTTGTATTCCAAGCTTTGGGGAGGTAGAGATTGGTAGTTCCAGTGAGAGACACTTCTCAAAAGAAAAAAGGTAGGAGGCACCTGAGGAACCACATCTGCCATTGTCCTTTGGCAACTACATGCATGGCCATACATGTTCACATACCTGTATACACATGTGTACTCATAACCACACATGAACAAGCACTCATAACACACACACACACACACACACACACACACACACACACACACACACACACAGAAAGGGGGGAGGGAGAAAGAGAATGAAAGAGAGAGAAATATAGTTATAGATCAATTATATTGGAGCATTTGGGTTTGGCTTTAAACATTTGAAAACTAACATCTGATGTTTAATTCGTAACATTGCCTGGTGAGGTAATGGAAGTAATGTATTAGAACTAATGAATTAATCATGAAATCATTATTTAATGTCACATGCTGTGACAAAGGTAAGCTGTGGGAGTAGCTTTCTCATCCCCTCATCTCCAACTCTCTACAGTCTAGAGTTAGGCAGAGAGGCCCAACTGGCAGATTGTCAGGCCTCTGTTTTTCCCCCAGATTCTGGTCTAAGCGTGACATGCTAGGGACCATTGGGCATTCCCACACTCTGCCCATGGATGTCTTCTGGAGTCCTGGGTGCGGCTTCCTTCTCACCTGCTTTCCTCACTGATCTCTGTACTTTCTGGCTTGAGCTCAGGAGCCTGAGAAGCAAGCGCTCTGATCACTGTGGGCTGCCTCCCGCTCCCAGAACATACTGTGGGCTCTTCCCACACTCTGCTCCCCAGGCTTGAACCTTCCTGAGATGACTCTGTATGATGGCTGAAGTCAACTCCACTTTGTTGATGTCCCCACAAGGTGACATTCAGACAGGAAGAGGAAATAAATGGCTTTCATCAGCAAGTGTCTGTCTTAGACTGGGCCTTGTTTTGTTTCCTGTCACTCTAACCCTACCAGCCCCAGCTTATCCCCTGGTCTCTCCACTGACTCTTCTCTTACCACAGCAAAGCTAGTAATCCTGGGCATTGGTCCGTACCACCTAGAGTTCATGGGGAGGCCAGGCAGAGCCCTAAACACATGCACATGAACACCAGATATAGAAGGTAGAAGTGGTTCCCTCTGTCCATCTCAGTTGCTCACCTTGTGGTTGTGAGGAAAATATAAGTTCCTGGGAAAACCTTTGCCACGTAACCGCTCTAAGGCCTGAGGACAAAACTTCCCATGTCAGCTTGACTGCAATTGTCAAGATCAGCTCAGACATAGAAACAAGGGACAAGGAAGGGGCCTGAGTGTCAAGGCTAAGGTGCTAAGACATGAAGTGACATCAGTGTTCTTGGAAGAATCCCAGCAGATGGCTGCAGAGCTGGGGGCAGGTGCAAGGTCTTGGGGCTGCAAAAGGGGGCTTCTTATCTTTTGCATGGCAAGTGCTCTCCAACTCACAGGTAAGTGAGCTCCAAAGAGGGCTTTCTGGGTGGTGGTCTGAGGTGTTCCCTTGGTATTGGGATAGCTGGAATGGAGTGCCCGCAAGCGCCCTCCTTCTTTTACCCAAGGTCTAATCACAACACTGATGTCTCAGACAGGAGCCATTAGAGAACATCACACTTAATATAAATAAGAACAAGGATTCAAAGGAAACCAACAGTCACTGGATAAGTTGCAAGACTACGCTCTGCAATCCAGACTTCACCATACCGTGAAGTTATTGCCCTTTTACCTTTTGCTTTATTTTTCCATGATCTTGTAATTTAATACAGTTCTGACCTCTTTTTGTATTAAAGCAAGCCCATTACCGCTCCACTCACACATCTTATTTCAGCCCAATGTTCAGCCCAGTAGCTATGTTATGAATGTGTCCACATCAAAGAACAGTGTGAGGTATAAAAATTTAGCTGAGGTAATAAAATTTGATTATGCAACACATCTGTGGTACAGTCTCATTTCCACTGTATGGCTCCTAGTTTCCTCGTGCAGGCGAGGAGTCTCACATTGCCTCTCACAAAGCCCCACGATACCAACAGATGAGATTGTGATTGGCTGTGGATGACAGCGGTTCTGATGATCCTAGTGAGGACACACACTCTAGGTTTTCATGAGTCTAAATAACAGATAATAAAGTCTAAGGAGCTGTGTATTTCTTTTTGTGGAGATGAGGTAACTAGTGTGCGAGTCATCTTAGTTGCTTAATCTCTAGCTATTCATAACAGCATTTTGTTATTAGGAGAAAACAGCAATTAGAGTTGTCATTCAACAGCATACTCCTGTGCCTGCACATTGAAAACAACCAAAATGAGCCGTTTACAGTAGGACCTGTGAGAGCATGGGTTTATCCAGTCTAAATGTCTGTTGTCAGTTCTACGAATGTCACTAACATTCCTGTGCACTGGATGTGTGCCATGGTCTCCACAAGGGCATCTCTCTGACCCTTCCAGAGCATAGTGTTGACCCTGTCACAAGCTGAGGGAATAAAACCTAAAGGGGTAGGCAGGAAGATCTTCCACAAACTCATCAACTTCCCAACAGTTCTCAGAAGTTTCAACCGGAATTGAAGATTGTGAGGTAGCTGGGGTCAGTAACGGTCATCATACCGACCGTTCTCTGCCACTTTCACTACAGTTGTCATCCTTCCTCAGTTTGCCATGAAGCACCTGCTCAGCTGAATTGTCCCATAACTCCTCGGGACCAGCCTGTCTCTCTGGGGACACAGGAACAAACCACAGTGCAGGCAAAGGGTTGCTGTGGGAGGCAGCTATGTGTGTTACACTCATATTGCGCAGGACTGAAGAAGGGTCGCCACATGCCCCAAAGGAGTCTTTCTTCAGCCCTATCAAGAATGTTTCCGCAGATCTGGGATGATGGGATGGGTAAAGCACTTGTTGTGTAAGCATGAGGACCTGAGTTCAGATCCTCTGTGATCAGTGTCCAGCCAGTATAGGTAATCAGTGACCACCTGGTTGAGTGAAAGACCCTGTTTTGTATGGTGGAGAACAGTAGAACATACACACACACACAGACACACACATAGAGACACACACACACAGACACACACACATACACACACACAGACAGACACACACATAAACATGCACACACACAGACAGACACACACATAAACACGCACACACATAAACATGCACACACACAGACACACACACACAGACAGACACACACACATAAACACACACACACACACACACACACACACACAAACAAAACAGATCTAAAAACTTAAAATTTAAAAATAAAGAGGAGAAGTACTTCCCCTACTCTCATGGTGGGGATTACTGAATGGGGAGGGAGCCTAGGATTACAGTGCCTATGGTTGGTCAGAAATGTTCCCTTCTACAACTAAAATGCAGGTGAGCCTTAACTTGTCTCCAGGATTAGCATGAACAACAGAAAAGTTAAACAGATGTTTTAGACCACATCAGGACCACACCTAGTGCCTAAAAATATTGTGGCCATCTTTCTTTTAAAATTACCTTCATATCTCCTATTGAGATTGGCTAATACCTCCTGCAGGGGGATTAATGTAGCTGTGTCAAGTGAGGTGTCTGAAATGGAATAAAAATAAAAGGTAGTGAGATGTAGGAGAAAGGATATGGATATCCCTTGGGAAAAAAAAGGGATAGCAAAGAATACAGGTATTCAGATGGAAACCGCTGAGAGCAATAAGCCCAGGGCTGCTCTTTAAAACATTTCCCTGAAGAGTGTTCCCAGGGGCTGCCACTTCTGTGTGTCACCCTCTGCTCAGCCCCAACCAGCCACACCTATGTACAGCATCTTGCAAGTGCCCTTCACAGCTCTGTGCTTCATTAATTAGCACATGGCTTCAGGTTGAGAGGCAGGAGAATCCCATGGCAATGTGGACTTCTAAGGTGGACAGAAAGGACCCTCCTCTCTGTCCATAAAGCCATGTCAAGGATAGCGTGATGAATGCCCTAAAAGAACCCAAATTTACCCAATCCCATCTTATCTATTCCTCCATAGCCTCAAGCTAATATTTAGGATTTTATTAACCTTTCTCATTAGTACAATTGTATACCATAAACATGCTATACACATGCACACACACACACACACACACACACACACACACACACACACACACACGAGTGATTCTTTGTGGCTCTTTGATCAGCAGATTCAACAGCAGCATCAATAATTGTTAGATACACAAGTACCTTTAGAAGCAAAAGTCCCAACTGATTACACATACATCAAAGTCATAATACAGAAAGAAAACCTGTACCCAGATCTCCGGGCAGTACAACGTGAATACTGGGAGTACTGAGTACGTGATTCTGAGCTCAGGGTCCAACTTTTCAGCTCTTTGTTCTAATTGCATTGGTGTTTTCAATGGAGTGGAATAGCAAGCACATTTGCAACGTAACTGCACTTAATTACTAAATGACATCTTATTTATGGGTGTAATAAAGAGCTTTTAAACAACTCCTACTCTAATATTTGGAAACAATGGCTTCCAAAGCACCGAGGAGAATTACTGTTTGCTATAATGTCTTGTCCCATTATTCTTCAGGCTAAAAGTTCAGGATTTACTTTTTATTCTTGAGAAATCTACTCTGAAATGGAACTTTAGTATCACAAAAGCAATTATAATTATTTTGTAAACAATTTCTTCTATCTGGATTCTTTTTAACGCAAATCTGAGGCTTACTAATTTAAACTCATCAGCCTTCTCTCTTAACTTTTATTTGGCTTTGGTTATTATATTACATTTCAGCAACGTGTTGTTCCTGAAAAGCATCATCCAGAATCCAATAGTGAAAGAGGGTTTCTTCTAAGACAGCTGCTCTTGAATGTTGTTTCACAAGCAAACAGAAGTCAGAAATATAATTCACAAGGTGGTAGATTCACAAGGTGGTGACCTTGACTCCCTTATTTTTTAAACATAAAATTTAAGAAGGCAAAATAATGATAACTTTTTGCCATAAAGAGGTACATAGTCTTTGGTATAAACTGTGTGGATGTTAACATTACTCAAGGTGGAATTAGCCAGATGGTGTTGACTCTCTGTTGAGAGATACACAGTACCTCACTAAACTGAGAGATAACTGTGGGCATTAGTGTGTATTCATGCACTAATATTATTTTTGTTCTTGTTATTACTTACTGTTTACTTTTCTCATTATATTAATTATTACTGTTGTTGTTGTTGTTGGTGGTGGTGGTGTGTGTGTGTGCAAGTGCACATGAGTCACACTAGAGATATGGTTCAGAGGTTAAGAGTACTGGCTGACACTCTCCCCATATCTCTTCAACATAGTACTTGAAGTCCTAGCTAGAGCAATAAGACAACTACAGGAGATCAAGGGGATACAAATTGGAAAGGAAGAAGTCAAATTATCCCTATTTGCAGATGATATGATAGTATACATAAGTGACCCCAAAAATTCCACCAGAGAACTACTACAACTGATAAACACCTTCAGCAAGGTGGCTGGATACAAAAATAATTCAAAAAAAAAATCGGAAGCCCTTCTTTATACAAAAGATAAATGGGCTGAGAATTAAATTAGGGAAACAACACCCTTCACAATAGCCACAAACAATATAAAATACATGGGGGTAACTCTAACCAAGCAAGTGAAAGACCTGTATGACAAGAACTTCAAGTCTTGAAGAAAGAAATTGAAGAAGATATCAGAAGATGGAAAGATCTTCCAGGCTCAGGATAGGAAGGATCAACATAATAAAAATGGCCATCCTACCGAAAGCAATATACAGATTTAATATAATTCCTATCAAAATACCAACACAATTCTTTACAGACCTTGAAAGAACAATTCTCAACTTCATATGGAAAAACAAAAAAACCAGAATAGCTAAATCAATCCTGTACAATAGAAAAACATCTGGAGTTCTCACCATCCCAGATTTCAAGCTATATTACAGAGACAGCATGGTGCTGGTATAGAAACAGACCAGTGGATAAATGGAATTGAATTGAAGACCATAAATGAACCCACACATCCATGGTCACTTAATCTTTGACAAAGTAGCCAAAACCGTACAATGGAAAAAGGACAGCATCTTCAACAAATGGTGCTGGTCTAACTGGATGTCAACATGTAGAAGAATGAAATTAGACCCATACTTATCACCTTGTACAAAACTTAAATCCAAGTGGATCAAAGACCTTAACATAAGGCCTGACACATTAAATCTAATAGAAGAGAAAGTGGGGAAAACCCAGGAACTCATTGGCACAGGTGACAACTTCCTGAACAGAACACCAACAGCTCAGGACCCGAGACCAACAATCAATAAATGGGACCTCATGAAACTGAAAAGTTTCTGTAAGGGAAAGGACAACATCATTTGAACAAAACGGCAACCTACAGATTGGGAAAAGATCTTTACCAACCCCACTTCTGACAGAGGGCTAATATCCATAATTTATAAAGAACTCAAGAAATTAAACACAAAGAAACCAAATACTCCAATGAAAAAAAATAGGAAACAGAGCTAAACCGAGAATTCATAAAGGAGGGATTTCTAATGGCAGTGAGACATTTGAAGAAATGCTCAACATCCTTAATCATCAGAGAAATGCAACTCAAGATGACTCTGAGATTCCATCTCACACCTGTCAGAATGGCTAAGATCAAAAGCTCAAATGACAGCACATGATGGTGAGGTTGTGGGGAAAGGGGAACATTTCTCCATTGCTGGTGGGAGTGCAAACTTGTACAACCACTTTGGAAATCAGTTTGGCAATATCTTAGAAAACTTGGAATAGCTCTATTCAAGACCCAGGCATACCACTTCTGGGTATACATCCAAATGATTCCTCACCAAACCACAAGGACATTTCCTCATCTATGTTCATAGCAGCCTTATTTGTAATAGCTAGAAACTGGAAACAACCCAGATGTCCTTCAACCAATGAATTGATTAAAAAAAAAAAACTGTGATACATCTACACAATGGAATACTACTCAGCTATCAGAAACAATGAAATCTTGCAATTTGCAGCCAAATGGATGGAACTAGAAAAGCTCATCCTGAGTGAACTAACCCAGACTCAGGAAGATGCACATGGCATCTATTCACTTATAATTGGATTTTAGCCATATAGTACAGGATAACTATCCTACAACCAAAACACCAAAGGGAACAGGAACACAGACTTTGTTACCTGTCAATGACTTTGCCCTAGTGGAGCTTACATGTAGGCTGCCAGTATATGAAGCTCTTAGCCCTCATATGACTGCTGAACTGGGGTGGGGGACTGATATACAGGGACACCCTACTCTGGAGGAGTAGGATAGGAGGGAGGGGTAGGAGGGCGGGACTGGGAGGGGTGGAATGAGGGCACTATGATGGAGCTGTAACTTGAAGTAATAAATAAACATCAAAAAAAAAAAAAAAGACTACTGGCTGCTCTTCCAGAGACTCTGGGTTTATTTACCAGCAGCTATATGGACCTGACAGCCCTCTGCAGGCAGTATACACATGTGGTGTAAGACATACAGGCAGGCAAAAATGCCTGTACACATGTGCTACAGTATGTGTGTGAAGGTCAGAGGACAACTGGAGGAATTGGCTTCCCTCCTTCCACCATGGTCCCAGGGTACTCAGGCTTGTGTGACAGCTGCTTTTGCCCACTGAGCCAGCTGGCTGGACCTGAAAGTGTTTCAACAGGAGAACCTTGCTAGAGAGGGGGCACCTAATTTGAATTCCAATGATTCCTCTGAAAGTTACCTAGGTGGGTGACAGGTTGAGAGGCACACACCAGCTGTACCCCAGGATCATAGGCACTTCACCTGGTGAGGGATGGGAGTAAATAGTTCAGACCACCACACATTAAAAAGTCACCCTCAGCATTTGAATGGGACTTATATTTTCATTCTAAGAAGAGTCAGTTTGGGAGTTAGAAGGCTTGAGGATTCCCCAAAGCATTTGAATGCATGTGTCAGAGAGGTGTTCTCCTGAGACATCCTTTCCAGTCTACCTATTTTAAAAAATCTGCTGTAAATTGAGGTTGAAATATTTCTTAGAGTCAAACAGATACATTAAAAATTAAAGTGCACCGTGAGGTCACTGTGTGGCAAAGCGTGGACCCTCATGTTACTTGAGGGCATTTATAAATGAGTGTGACCTGGGAAATAAATGAGGCAAAAATCTGAGAAGTTGTAAAGCATTCATACCCTTTGGCAAGGCAATTACAGTTACTCTATGTGAAAAAAAAAGGGAAGAAAGAAAGAATAACCCTCTTAAATGAAACAAATCTCTTTGCACAGAGTGTTTCCAGAGTATCAGGAAACCAATTTCATGTTGTTTACTTGTTCACACATGGACGTCACTGCCAAAAAATTTAATCTGATGTTGCAAATGTTAATGGGAAAGTAAGGTAAAATATTGAAGTACTTTTATACCAAAAAAAAAAAATGAGAAGGGAGGTGGGACTGTGTGCCAGACTGGCAGGCAAGAGGGGGCTCCAGGCAGCTTTCAGCCTTCCTCTTTCTATAGTCAGTCAAAATAGAGAAACACAAAATCACGCTAAGGCCAGAGATGTGGTCAGAAAAAAAAATACAATTTCAAAATAAAAAAGGGTCCTCTTAGAGAATATTACAATATAGGGAAGGAAAGATAGAGTCTCAACACTATTTTTGCTGTTTAAGCTGCCTGTGGAAATAGCATCTAGAAGCTGGCTTAGGGAGTTGGGGACCTAAGTTCAGATCCCTACAACCCACATAACAACAATGACAAATTAAACATTTGTCACCACAGTGTGGGGGTGGCAGAGATGGGCAGATCCTAATTGCTGAGCTCCAGGTTCAGTGAGAGACCCTGTCTCAAAAGTAACATGGAAAGTGGGCCAGGAAGATATCTGTCTTTGGTCTCTTCCACATACACACATGTATTCGAACACATGTGCATATGTATGCACTCATATTCATGCACATCCACATGTACATTTATTCACACAAACATGTACATACAGCACACACACACAAGCATGCATGCAGGCATGCACAGGCATTCATGGGAACCATTAAAACATTTTCTTCAAAATATCAGTAAACAAAATGAAGGGCATCTCACAGACACAAAAATGATATCAATTATAAATATTTGAATATGTTTCAACCTCTCCAACAAAATATAAAGCTATTGGAATAAAAGATATTTTTTTCAGAATAGATCCATTTCATTAATTTGTCCCAGGAAAACAACAGAATAAAGAAGGAAGCTGCCATTGCAGCATTATCAAAGACAGGCAGTGTATTCCAGATCCTGGCTGGCTGGCTACTGCTTTCTTTTGATTGCCATGGTTTTATACTGGAACTTACAGTGTCGGCTCTGTGAGCCCAAATTTTTGCATTGCTCAAGCTGTGCATCTGTTGCTTTTAAATACTTACAACATAATAACTGGTGCAATCTTAGCCCTGTGGGTCCCACCTTGAGCCTGGACCTTCCAATAGGAGGCCAATTTCTAGCAGTTTTCAGATACAAATCAACCACCCCAGTTTCATAGCCTCACTGTGGACCAATCCCAACCACCCATCACCCCAGAACCTCACAATCCAACGATCCTGCGAAGAGTACAGTTAATACATGCACATTAAAAATGAGTTTAATAACAAAATGTTTGCTGTGCAAATGGTACAAGGGCACTGCAGGAAGAATGGCAAAGCTGCTGGCTGAGTGCTGAGAGGACAGTGCTTGTCCCATAGTCACCTGAAGGCCCCAGGCTGCCCTTCTGTTCCTAAGGAACCTGTTTGCTGTTAGCTTTGCTGGTGAGAACCCTGTGCTGACAAGTACTGGAGAACTCATCTTTCTAATATTTGCAGGTAGAAATTTAGAATGCATGTCATCTTTTGCCTTCTCCCTAACCCATGTACTGTTCATGTCGCTCGGCTCACATGGGAACTGTTTCCTGTTTCCCATACTTTACGCCCAGGCTGTGAGCTACCACTATTCCAGGCTCACAGGTCCTTGTCTAAATATGCTGACACCTGCCCAGGATGTGGCAAGAAGGCTCTGGAAGGAAATCAGGCAGGTGTCTGGCAGTGTATCCTGCAGATGGGGTGCCACGGGGAGGAAACAGGGCTTCTCAGAGCGCCAGGATGCATGAGTGGTCACACACAGTGAGGGGGAGGTAAGCAGGGGTGTAGCCATGTTGTCACTGAGCCCCTCCTCTTGGGAGGTGGTGCTTCTCACATTAGAAGCATCAGTATTATTCAGAAATTGCCTAGGGAAAGGATGCTTACTACGTACAGTCTGCTGAATGTTTCTGAAAATGTTTCAAAAGCACAGACTTAGACTCAAGGCTCACTGACACCTTCTGTCTTCCTGTACATTTAGGCCAGTTCACCCACTTTCCACCTTAGATTGGGCAGTGAAGCTTCCTAGGGACCAAGCAAATGTCAGTGATGCTGGGTTACATGTTGTGGATTGTAGCTGCGTGAGTGACACTTGGCTAAATGGAAGAGATGGGTCACTTCTATAAAACAACAAAAACAAAAACAAACAAAAAAACCCAACACACCAACTAACAGCTGAGCCCTGGCCAACCAGCATAAACCTGTGTGCTAGACAGAGAAAGAAACATACGAAGAGGCTGAGGGCCTGATGTCACAGCAGACAGCTTAGGACATTTTGTTTCATGGGATGAGGCTCAGGAAAATTGTTCCAACAGAGACCAAGTCAAGGAACACATCTGCATTGCCCTTAGAGTACAGTCTTTAAGTTGTATGCGGTTTCTATTACATATATGGTTGTGTTTGGGAATTCCTGAGGTCTTGGAAGAGGTCATGAATTCTAGTTTCATTTCTGCTGCTGCTACAGAATATCCTGACATAACCAAGTGTTGGGATAAATGGTTACCTTTAGCTCATAATTCCAGGTTATAGTCTGCTGTAGTATGGACATCCAGGCAGGATCTCAACATAGCTGGCCAAATCATACCCACAATAAAGAGCAGAAAAAAAACGAATGGACGCACACTTACTTAACACTCTACGCTTTACAGTCCAGGATCCCTTGCCTAGGGAATGGTGGCATCCACAGTGGGTCTTCTTACATTAATTAATGTAATCAAGAAACTCCCTTTTAGATGTGCTCACAGTCCAAACTGTCTGGATGGCCTCCACTGAGATTCTTTCCCCAGGTAATTCAATGTTGTATCAAGTAGACAATTGCAAGTTATTGCATCATGCTTCTGCATAGAAAAGAGAGCAGGCCCTTCCTCTGTGTGAGAATGGTGGCCGTGTCACCCCAGCACACTGCAGTCTTTGCTAAAAGTGGACAGCATGACAGCCTAGCTCTGCCAAGACAGGATGGGAAAGTCCTTTATAATTCCTGCTTTGCAATTAATGTCAGTCAGAGATACTGGACCATGAAGATGCTCCAATGACATAGAGAGAAATTGGGGACTGACCAGGCATCCAGTTGTCTGTCATTTCTTAGTTTTGGAAGCTGCTGGCTCTGCACTTCCTGTTTATTCAGATTATATTTATCTTTCTCAGGTTTCTGATGTGGTTGAAGACTAGATAGTTATAGTCTCACACTTAAGTTTTAAGTTGTTTAGGAATTAAAAGGATGTTCTTTGTCTAAGAAGATGTTTTTAAGTTGGTAATGCAAGCTAAGATGGAAACTGAGTTAGGAACAGAACTTTAAACTCATCGAGATAGATAGATAGATAGATAGATAGATAGATAGATAGATAGATAATAGAATATTATTATTAGTTGCCAAATACATATGGACTGGACATTGGGAATGTATATTATACCATATGATTTTCATAATTGTTGCCTAATTGTTCTTATTGTTTTGCATTGTATTTATTGTTATAAGAAAAAGAGCCTTTCATTGGACTAAAGAGAGAGATGTTGGAAGGAAAAAAGATAAACCTTAAAAAAACAATATTCCACACACAAAAAAATTGGACAGCAGTGACTACGACCACTGACAGAAGATAACTGCCATATTTGAAAAAATATGCAGAAAACATTCTTGCTATTCCATCAGCTATAACAGAAGGATAGGTCAACACCCCCCCCCCATCCAAGTAAATTAGAAAGCAATCAACCTACATGACTTCACAGGCTTAAATCCTCAACCCCTGTCCTAAGGTAAGTTTGTTCTCCAGACTTTCAAATGTACCATGTGAAATAGAAGCTTCACGGCTCTAGACACAAACAGTGAACCCCTTTAACACTGCTGAGGGCTGAGGGACTAACAGTGACTCAGGACCTAAGAGTTCTGTGAAAGACCAATAAATCTGACTACATTAAAAACGCTTTTTCAGGGGAGCACAAGGTCAAAGGGGAGGCCAACTGACAGACAAATAGAGCAGCCTGCTACTTAAATCACCCACAAAACCCCAACTTTCCTGAAAGCTGCTGAGAAATTGAGAAGAAAAACCTCAACGGGTGAATTAGGAAAGTTGGCAAAGAGGATGGAGAGTTCACATAAGCACTGAGTATCAGCAGCCCATCAAGGCTGGAGACGTTCCGTTCAGAGACTGTTGGAGCTACAGATGGTTGGGTCTGTGACGGGAAGTCCCATCCTCTACAGAAGGACTATGGGAACAGTGATGTGGTGAGACAGCTGCTCAATTTCACCCAGTGACCTCACTTAGTCACAGAAATTGAAGCAGGGCTCTGCTTGTAATTACTTGGGAATAGTGGCAGGATAGGGAAGCTGATAAGAGCAGTGGAGGGAAAGAAAATAGCTTGGCTTTCTCTTTTGGTTTCCTTCTCTCCTGTGGTGGACACTTGTCCTCTGGATACAACATGGCTGCTCATCTTGGAATTAGAGGAGCTGTGATTACTTACATGGACCCTCACAAGAACAAGCCTACTATGCTCCTTCACAGAGTGGGGGTGTGGCATCAGACCCTCACCTGAGATTCCAGCTGCATGAGGTCTTTAAGGGTTGTAAGGCATACAGGAGGCAGAAGGTTGGCTGGGCTTCAGTATCCTAGAAACACAGTTTTCCTGAGTCATCACCCACTTTGCATGTTGCAGATGCCCGAGTCACCCGTACTCCGGTAAGTAGGCCCCTTAAACTCACTGGTTCCTCAAGAAACATCACACACTTCCTGAGCCCTGACTACAGATCCCTTTGACTTTTCTGGCCTTCCAAATGGCTATTGATGACATTTGCTCCCTGTGATAGTCATGAAAAAAAATCACATTAGTGACCTAGTTTCCTGTTGCCACTTAAGCCCCCTCTGTATGTGGCCTAACACATTTGCAGGTTGGGCATCAAGGATACCAACATCCGGGGTGGGTCTTAACCTGTCAAATTGTCCTCATACTTCATATATCACCTCCCCCTTCCCACTTCAGAAGGCATTCTGAGAGCAGCCATTGCTGAGGCTCCCCCTCACCCACCCCAATGTTCACTCATCCTCTCATGGTGACTAGTCATGTCACTGATGTGAAGATCTGGCTGAAGAATATGCTTCATGATTGTGAAATATGTTCAAGTGTGATAACCAAACACAGTATGTTTCTGACCCTAGCAAAGCCAGGGAAGGTGTCCTCACTGCAGGGTCGGGGGAGGCCATGGTAGGCCTCCCTCATCATGCCCATCCTGGAAGCTTCTCTTTTCTGTCTGCTGCTGCGAGAAGATGAGACACTGTCCTTCACAGGATGAACTGATATAGGATGCTAATACCATAATAATACCCTAGATTTGGTGTGGGGATAGACTCCAGGGATCTTCTCTAGGGTTTGGGATCCCTCACACTTATTTCTGAAGGAAGAGGCTGGACCTTCCAGCATCATTCCAATTTATGTGCAAAATTTACATCCAACCTGGAGTTAGGGAGATGCCAGAGTTCTTTTACCCACACTGGATGAGAGCTCTAGCTTCTGCCAGGAAGTCAGCTGTATGTGGAAAACAGTTCATACTAAGTTCATTGGTTTTGCTTTTAGGGTCCAGGAGACTTGACTCTGTACCTGGAGACAGTATAGTGAATGGTGGAAGAGTGTACAAACAGTGATCCAGGGTAATGAAGAAGCTGAGTGACTTGGGGTCCTTCCTTGGGACTTGAGGTACCCATGTGGCTTCCTAAGCAATAGCTCTTGTTGAAGGAAAGATCAAGCGCTGACTGGAAAAGAGTCTTTAACTTGTCTTCTCATGAGTCCCAACTGTGATTCCAGACTCCCTGTTTCAGGCCTGAATGGCTATTCCAGAAATGAGGGAAACTAACTTTTTTATGTAAAACCCTGAAATTCAGGTGGAAAGAAAAACTAGACCCACTGTGTGGAATAATACAGAATTGCTACCCTGATACTTTGAAAAGGTTTCTATGTAAACAGGCCTGATCATTATGAGCTTTTAGTTTTCAGGTATATGTACACACACATGTATGCACATACACTGTGTTGCAATGTCCTTTGAGTTGTAGCTTTTCATCCTTGAAGGAGGAGGCTGTAAGGGTAGGACATAAGATGGGGTGGAATCAGGGAAACTAGCATTAGTAATGTTTTAAAACCAATATGGGACCCTACTATATGTTTATAGGCATCACAAACTGTAATGAGTGGGTTATTAAAAAAAAAGAAGGTATGAAGTTGAGGTGGGAATGGATTCTGGAGGAATTAGGGGGAGCAGTGGAGATGAAAATGATTAAAATACATTGTATGCATATATGGAATTTCAAAGAGCTAACAAAAATATTATATATATATATTTTTTTTCAAGATAGGGTTTCTCTGTGTAACAGAACACCCTGGCTGTCCTGGACTAACTTTGTAGACCAGGCTGGCCTCAAACTCACAGAGATCCACCTGCCTCTACCTCCTGAGTGCTGGGATTAAAGGCATGTGTCACCACACAAGGCTCAAAAATATTATATAAAAATGACTCAGTATATAAACAATTTACAAGTCTCAGGAAGTTCCTGAAGCATACCAAATTCACAAGGCTGCTCCCTCCTTAAGGCTATATAAGTGGTAAGTAGTGCTGGGAAAGAAGACTATCTGACCTGCAGAGAGCTGCCAGGATGAAGCTTTCATGACTCACACAGGCTGGAGTGAGCTTTTCAGCCATGTAGCTGCCTTTGATGAATCTATGCTCTTGTAAGTAACCCCAATAAACTCACTGTTTCACCAAGTTGAACCTCTGTGGATCTGTGTATTGGGTCTGCTGTTGCCCAATGTGGGGTGAGGAAACATTTGCTCACATCACCCCAGGAAAGTCATACTACAAAGTAGGAATAAAACACTAATTAATTACAATTATTAATAGTAGCTAAAAGAAATTAGAATAGAAATCCCTAGGACTGGTCTGATTTGACTTTCAGAAATCAAGTTTATGTATCATTATGACAGTTTTCAGGAACTAGCAAAGATCAATAACATAATAATTGCAGCAGATGGCAGGGACAACCAGAGTTTACATAATCTGAGCTCAGTTCCACGCAAATACCAATGGAGCCAGGAGGCCTGAGTCCAAACCAGAGCTTGATCTTTCATCAGCTGTTAGGTATGACGAGTCACATGACCCTTTAGGTGCCATTTCTTTATATGGAAACCCCACCATGTTGCTGTGATATAAATTACAGCTCTGCTTTCTGTGTTTCACATAGATATTATCTAAACATATACTTGCTTTTCCCCTTCGTACAATTTAATCATACTTGGTCCACCATGGCTAGAGAACAGGCAGTGAAGACAAAACACAGAAAATCCCAGGAACTAACACACTGTGTCCTGACCAAGAAGGGTGTAAGACATAGACCTTTCTGGCCAGAATGCACTTTGGGAACACCAGGCATACCAGTGAGAGCTACACATCAGCAAACTCGATTTTGTGCCTGATTGGAAGACTAAATAGTCCAGGCAAACTGCCTAACACAGGGACAACATGCTGCATAATGCTGACAGACATATCCCTCAGCTGGTCTCAGCTTGGGCTGAATGAGAAACTCCTGACTCCATTAGCATCTAGGCTGCCAGCGTTAATGATTTTTTTCTATAGACGTCACTTCAGGGATAGTCTAAGAAACTTCTTTGACTGAAATCCACTAACTATGTTGTTACTCAAGATAGGTGGGTGTTCCTTCCAGCTGTCTGGAATAGTCACTGAGTGACTCGCTATCCCCCACCTGCATTTCCTTCACCTCCAAAGACATGCTGGGTCTTGTTTTTAAAGCAACTACTAATCCAATGAACAGCAGGTGTCAACCTCTGGCCTCCTTTCTAAGCACATCAGCAAGTCCTGGTTGGACTCTCTGCAGGGAGTAGGGACAGCCACGTGCACATGCCTTCTGTGTTCCAAAAACACAGAAGTGTCCCGTGTCCTCTGGGGGGGACCTCTTGCTATTGGATGGGGTAGGCTTCTGATTGGAGAAGAGTTGCTATGAGGTTTTTCAAAAGTGAACAGAGCGGTCCATTCCTCAGGCATTCGGGCTATGTGGCTGGTACCAAGAGTCACACATGGCTGATAGTGGTTGGACTGGATGGTGCCAAAAGTATTTCTGTCATCTTAGAGGGTTTATGCTGGACAGTTTTATGGGATTTGACACAAGCCAGAGTTATCTGAAAGGAGGGAACCTCAATTGAGAAAAATGTCACTATTAGATTGGGTTGTAGGGCATTTTCTTAACTAGTGATTGATGAGGGAGGCCCCGCCCATTGTGGGTGGAACCATCCCTGGGCTGGTGGTCCTGGGTTCTATAAGAAGATAGCTTGAGTAAGTCATGAGGAACAAGTCAGTAAGCAGTACCCTTCCATGGCCTCTGTGTCAGCTCCTGCCTCCAGGTTCCTGTTCTGTTTGAGTTCCTGTCCTGACTTCCTTCAATGACAAATGGTGATATGAAGTATAAGCCAAATACACCCTATCCTCCCCAAGTTGCTCTGTGGCCATGGTGTTTGGTCACAGCAATATAAACTCAAACTAAGACAAGGTCCCATGTGGCTACCCGTACCCAGAGGCTACCAAATTCCATAAAACAGTTCTGTCCTTTGTCTGGGTCTAGCAAGTGCCTTATACTGTCTTTGGAACTATACACTAGGAGTAACCTGCTCACTGCTAGCTGGGTGGAAGGTACAGGCAGCTGGCTGAAGATCAGATCCAAGTGTGGGTCCATAGCAGCAAACAGGACCACAATAGTTCACAGTCTCCTTTGTAGGAGACCGACTGGGCAGGTGTGGCTCTCTTTCAAAGAATGTTGGCTTAGAAGTGTGGGGAGCATCACTTCCCTGAGCAGTGGGTTTTGCTGGCTGTGTGAGAGCAGAGAATTCTTTTATATTTTGTGTCATCTTATTTTTTGAATCATAGTGTATCATTCTCCAACTAGTGACTGTAGGCTTCAGACTCACAGAGAAATTTTCTACAACAAAGGCAGGAAGCCTGATGGCCATCAATGCCCAGTGCCCAGCAGGGATGCTCCCTCAGACCCATGAGTAAAAGATGAAAGAACAGCTATAACTTCTTCCTTTCAGTGAAATGTATGCATTTTCTACCTTTCTTATTTTTAGAGAAAGGAGGTTCTTGACTTCTGCAGCAACTACGGGGCCCTCATTACCATGTATCCTAATTGACACACTGAGACTGGCTCCTGTCCTACAAGCTGCACTACAGATGTCCTGGAGCCACATTGGTTATACCTCAGTTGCCACCCTTCATGCTAAGATTTGTGACTGTTCTTGCCCAGTCCAACAGTCCTTGCTGAAGTTGGGGTAGGCACAGGTTGGGGGACTTCTGGTAATTTTTTTAAGTGTTTTTAATCACTTGAATACTGAATGAGTATGTTAGACACCTAACACATGCCAGTTAAATGTCTTCCTGCCAATCAATGACTGGCACAACTTTAGACCCACCCCCTGGGAGAGAGCCAGCCCCTGACGCTATTAATGATTCTCTGATATACTTGCAGACAGGAGCCTAGCATAATGGTACTATGATAATGTCCACCTAGCAGTGGATCAAACAGATGCTGAGATCCACAGTGAAACATTAGGCAGACTGGAGTTAGGCTGGGCCCCCACAATATGCAGCTGATTGGCATTCAGTCTTCATGTGAATATCCTAACAAGTGTTTGCTTTCCCTGTAATTATGTACTTACTGTAGCTTCTTTTGTTACTCATTTCTTGTTTTATTATATTACATGATGATCTGATAAAAGATGCAAAGTTGTTTGAATTTGCCTTGTATTTCTTACATGTCTTGTATTTGTTACATTCGATATATGTCCTAGAATAGGATATATTTTGGAGAAAATCCTGTGGCCTGCAAGTGAGATGTACTTCATTTGGGTCTCGTTTTATAATACAGGCTGCTAGTCTATATCTCTTTATTAGAAAACTGAAAGATCATTAATGTCTAGGGTTACTACTAAAAAGATGTGGGCCAGGCTGCAAAAATGGTTTAGGAGGTAAAGGCCTTGCTGTGCAAACATGAGGACAGATCCTAGCATAGGTGTCAGCCTCTGAGACAAGTGGATCATGGATGTTTCTGGGCAGCCAGGCTATCTGAAAACATGAGCTCCAGGTTCCGGGAGAGGTCTTGTCTCACAAAAAATCTTGTGAGTGATAGAGGGAAAACAGGAAGACACCTGATGTAAACATTTGGCTTCTGCATGCAAACACAGGCACACGTGCACATGCATGCACACACACACACACATTCCTATCATTTTGTAATATTTGTTTCCTAATACCCATTTGCTTTTCTGGTTTTCTAGAAAGCATTATTCTTTCTATAGTCCATGTTGTTTCTGTTTTCTCTGCAGTGTTCCTTTAAATATTTTCTGCAGTGCTAGCCTAGTGGTCATGGATTTCTTTAGCTTTTGTTTATTATGGAATGTACCTATTCTTCCTTTTATTTGATAACTAGCTTTACTGGATATTATAATCTAGGTTGGCAATTATGTATTTTAGGTCATGAAGAAAATCATACCATGCCCTCCTGGCTTTTAGAATTTCTGTTGAGAAATCTGTTGTTGATCTGATGAGTTTGCCTTTATATGCGATTTCATGCTTTGGTTTCCTTAATCTTTAGGTTCAGCAATTTTACCTAGTTATGTTCTAGCCAATGCCTGCCTCTGGAGGCTGGCTTCTCCTGCATTAGAAAAGGTCAGTGGCAAACAGTGATGTTCAGAGGGTAGACATGGGCTTTCACCTGTCTCCATCTGATGTTGCTGAAACGTATAGATCTTATCTTTGTGATCTCCCCATGACTTGGCTTGTATCCCTGAACCAACTTATGCAACACCACTGGATCACCGAAAGGCCAAGTTACATACTCCCAGAAGGCACAGGATAGCAGTGTTTGAATTCCAGGTACACACAGTATAGATTTAGCCCCCGTGAGGACCCATACTAGAACCTGAATTTTGAGTTTGAGTTTTTACCATAGAATGCTAAAAACAGCCATGCATTGGTCCAATTAATCTTCAGGATATACTAGGGCTAGATGAGGCCTCTTCATGCACATAAATGTATACAGGCATTTGCAGTCAGACATCTCAGAATTATCAGTAAGACAATTTTTGCCTAGATCAGTTTCTATATTACTTGCTTTTAATAACCTGAGGGTGATCCCTGTTGGTTCAGGTTGCTGCAAACTGTGGCTTCACTCATGAATATATAGGATTCCCACTATTTAGGATTCCCACAAATTCCAGGGTTTGGAGGCCGGGTTCAGTGCTCTCTGCTAGGGTTGAGTTGGGGAAGCTTCAGGAGATGGTACGGAAGCATCCTGTGTTCACTGCTGAAGCATGCCATTGCACCACCATGTACTCAGCTGGCTCACTCACTCTGCTCTGATGAACTTTGCTGTGTAACAGGAGAGTCCCTTCTTAGGAAATTTTGCAAAAGAAACAACTTGAATCATGTTGTCATGGTAGGTTATAAAATTCCTCAGTAATTTTAAAGCTTTTATTGTTTTGTTTGGAATGTCTGCATCAACATTCCTCTCCTCCAATGTCACTGAGTTTGCAGGATGCGTGGAATTTCTTCTGCACTAGGAGCAGGTGACCTCAGATCCAGGTGTCTCCTCTTCTACCTCTCACGGGAAGCAGGAATAAGATGAGCCAAGGGGACCTTGGGCCTCTGCCTTTCCCCTGATTCTGACAACTGTGATCACAGGGGACTTCTAAAAGATGGAGAGTTAAATTTCTAACTAGTGCTAACTGGTTAACTAGCTGGTTGACCAGTGTTCATCTCATGTCAATTATTCATGCTTTCTGTCATACCTTAATAAAACTTGGACAGTATTGTTTCTCTTCTCAGTTCCTAACTAGGTTTTGCTGCTCACATTTTTTCACATAGCATATTAGTTATCATAAACTGCAAGTTCTTATTTCCAGAGAAACTGGCTTCTTACTAAGGACATTTAGCTTTTGGTTTCATGATTACAGTGAAAATGCAGGTGCTTACATTATGAAAAAGGTTTTAAGCTGAATTAACTCATGACCTCAGATGAAACACTAAGAGATTTATATTGAGAATTTAAAATCAGGTCATAAGCAGGTGTCAATTTGATTTAGCATGAAGACATTTGTATTATAGGCATGTATTGTAGGCTGTGCTTTTCTAAGCACATTTTTTTTTATTGGTTATATAACCCCTGATTCAATACCATGTGTTAAGTACACTGAATGTTGTTTATAAGTTGGACACTAGAGAGGTATTGGTAGTAGAAGATCCCACATGGTCTCATAGCTCAGACCTAGAATGGTCACACATCCATTAACAACATTGGACAAATTCCTGGACTTCCAAAATGCAGTCTCCTGATTTGTGGGTAGCAGACAGTCATTGGCTGTACTCATAGGCTTGTCTGGGAAGGAACATGCTCATCCTGGATGCCTGGATTGTGCAGGGTGTTCGTAAACACCTGGGACCTTCTCATCCCTACCACCTCTTTCAGGAAGCCCAGAAACATCAGAGCTGGTGTAGTGCCCAGACTCAAATTTACAGCAAAGCATCCCCCTGGTT
The DNA here is from genome assembly GCA_907164525.1 of Lophiomys imhausi. Lineage (NCBI taxonomy): Eukaryota > Metazoa > Chordata > Mammalia > Rodentia > Muridae > Lophiomys > Lophiomys imhausi. The sequence goes on along the minus strand of CAJQZJ010033660.1, from coordinate 1,087,824 downwards.
TACTTTCTCACAAACTACAACATTTCCTAGAAGTCAAGGATTTGGCGGCTAATCAAAGTTTCCTCCTCCTGTAGAGACATTTGCTTAGGTCTGTAACCTCTTCTCCTTCAGCACAGCCAGTGCCCCGTAGGACACCAAGTACCCCCTCATTCTCAGGGGAGGCCTGCTCAATTCCATCTGTGTCCAGGGAGAGAACAGATACTTTGCACAGATTTAGCCTTAGTTTTGAACACTCATGTTACTAAAGCCTGCTGATGACTTGTACAGGAAGCAAATCCCTAGTCACAAGAGACTATTCCAGATATAAAAATATGTGTGGTGTCGTAATCTGGGTTTTCATATATTGTAATTTGCAAAGGGCCTCAGTCATCATTGAGACCATGTTGTGGAATGACATTAAGCAAGGCAGGTATCTGTTGGGAGCACTAAGCCCCCTTCCCTGCACTGTGCTCCACATTTTATTCCTGCAACTCTGACTGCAGTTACTGCTAATGAAGCCAGACGGTTCATAGTGCATCAGCGACAGCAAAGACATGACAGTGAGCCAGACCCTGTCCTAAGGTCTTCTTGATTTTATTTGTTTGTTTGTTTTATTTATTTTGTGTATATATGTATCATGGTGGTCAAGGACAAATTACAGGAGTCAGTGTGCATTTCTTGGTTCATTTGAGATGATGCCTCTCTGTGGAAACAGAGCTGGGTATAGGAAAAGTATTCCCACCTACACAGTTCAGGTGGTATAGCCAGCACTCAAAAATACAGAGATACCTATGCCGGTTGTTCTTATCTGAGACTAACATGCAAGCGAGTCCCAAAGAGATATGAGAAAGTGGAAGTCAGCATCAGGTAGATTGCACCTGAAACCGTAATCTGGCTGGCTGATTAGTCCTGGAGGGAAGGGGAGTCCCCAGGGCCTGCGCTCTCTGCTATTAGTCTTGTATTTTACTGAGGAGACAGGTGCAGCTTACAAATGGGGGACCTGTAACACCTGGAACCTTGTGACCTGAGTACACTCCATAGGAATCTGCAGCTTTCTAGTAAAAGCACTGGTCTTTCTCCTCTCTGAAAAGCTCGAGGAGAAACATGTACAAAGTTTGTTTTTCTCTGTTTTGCAACAGCCCGAGGTTGGAAACAGCATCTGGCTGGTGCTCCCAAGGAATCTGGAGTCATCTCTTCCCTCCTGGCCTATCCCTTCTGCCATCTGTCTCCTGGTGATATATAAGCCACTTGCTCCAGCCCTGGTCATAACATGATCTCCTGCAGAGCACAGCTCTGTGTGATCTCTCCTGAGCTCTTCAGAAGGTGAACCCAGCAGTCAGCACCTCGCCATAACCAATGTTGTTTTCTCCTGAATTCAGTCTTCAGTATTTCCAGAGGGAACCCTGAGATGCCTTACCTACTATGATTACAGATGTCTAAGTACAGTTCTTGCATCCATCGCCAAATCAATCCATTGCCCACAGGAGACCCCTTCTACCTCAGACGAAGTTCCAACAGCCTATCTATCCGTACAGGCCTAGTGGGTTCCAGGGACATGATGACCTCCAAAAAGCCACCCATCCCTGCAACTGTCTTTGTTGCCTTCCTGCAACTTCCTAGGCCCTTGGCTCTAACTTGGTTTCTGGCCTTGTTGTAGCAACTTAAAGAAAGAACAGTTTATTTTGTCTCTTAGGTCAAGTTATAGTCAATAATGGTGAGGAAGTCAAGGCAGCAGGGGTTGGGGTTAGAGCAGCTGGTCACATGGCATCCCTGATCAGAAAAGAGACAGTGATGCTTGTATGTTGCTCCCTCGCCCCCTTACTCTGCTCACACAGTCCAGGATCCTCTCTGTGGAATGGTGCCACCCACAGTGGGCAAGTTTTCTCACCCCAATTAACACAAGATAACCTCCTAGAAGTCATGCCCAGAGGCCATCTCTTAGGTGATCCTAGATTTTGTCAAATTGGCAGTTAACACTACCCATGACAGACACCTATGCCTGCTCATAAAAGAACACTGACCTAATGTGTGGAAGGGTGTTCAAAACCAGAGCTTGCCAGTAACTTGTTTTATGAGCCAGCTTACTCTGGGATCTCCTGTTTCTGCCTTCTGATTTACAGGTGAACCACCATACCCATCCAGTATTTACACAATTTAGGTCTCCAAACTCCAGTTCCCACACTTGTATATGAGCCTTGAACCACTGAGACATCTACTCAGCACTAAAGATTTCACTGTTGGATATGTTTGCCCTAGAACAGGCTCTTAATAGCAGGAGGTGTAATGTTAATGTATTTTAAAGTTGCAATATAAGCAAATAAGTGTGTGTGTGTGTGTGTGTGTGTGTGTGTGTGTGTGTGTGTGTGTGTTGGGTCTCATATGTATTATGATCTTAAGACTCTGAGATCTCCCAACATTTTTTCCCATTTTACTTTCCAAATCACCTACCAAGCTGTGGATGCTCATCCTCATAATGTGAACAAACCATAAGCCCTTTGCAACTCAACACAACATCCCAGAAAATAAAGAAACATCGTTTTTAGATTACCTTCCATATTATGGGGTATGGCTCCAGGATCCCTAAGAATATTCAAGATCAAAGTAGGGTGTGCAATGTAAACACTGAGCAAAGAGTTGCTATGTGTATTGTTTTGGGGAGAATGACAAGAAAGGAGCCCATGTGTGTTCAGCACATGTGAAATGTCATTTGAATACTCCCTAGCTGTGCTTGGTTGATTCCACACATGAGGAAGGCCAAGCTATAACATCTTGTGAAATAAGTCAAATCTCACCAAAATTTACGGAGATATTAGTTTAATACCTGAAGGTATATTAGTTAATTTTCTCATTGTTATGAGAAAATGCATCACAAAAACACTTAAAGAAGGATGGATAGAAGGAAAGAAGGAAGGCTGGATGGGTGGATAGATGGATGGATGGATGGATAGATGGATGGATGGAAGGAAGGGTGGATGGATAGATGGGTGGATGGATGGATAGATGGGTGGATGGATGGATGGAAGGATGGATGGATGGATGGATGGATAGATGGATGGATGGAAGGAAGGGTGGATGGATAGATGGGTGGATGGATATATAAATGGATGGAAGGGTGGATGGATAGATGGGTGGGTGGATGGATGGAAGGATGGATGGATGGATGGATGGATAGATGGATGAATTTATTTTGGCTCCCAGTTTGAAGGCATCATTGTGGGGGAGGTATTGCAGCAGGAGTGTAAGGCAGCTGCTCACTTTGAATCCTAAGTCAGGGAACAGAGAGATAAATGCTGGTGCTCAGCTCTCATTCTCTGTCTTTCTTCCTTTTTATTCAGTCTTGTATACTAGAGCATAGGACAGTGCAGCCACATTCACAGTGAGTCTTTCTTCTCCATTGCAGCTATCTCTGGAAACATCCTTATAGTAACACCCAGACATGTGTCTCCTTGGGGATCCCAGATACAGTCAAGCTGACAGGGCAGATTACCCACCAAAGAGCATCTGACCTAAAGGTGGATTTTCTGGGAAGAGTAGGTTTCCTCCTTCATTGTGTCTGAGTCCCATTAACCCCAGTTACCAATGCTACAGATAAATGAGCAAAAACCTGTATCTTCCTGAAGCCTGGAACTCTCATCATACCAGTATATGTCATACCCGAGCATCAGAATAACAAGTAATGTGAAAACAAATGCAGGGTTTCCTTCGGCAAAAAAGGCAATCAGGGGATCTCTAGAGATCCCAAGCCCTAGGCGTTGCTCATCAGGCAGGGTACCAGTTTCAGGGTTTCACAGCCATGCTGCCTTAGTTAGGTTTCTATTGCTATGGTAGAACATCATGGCCGAAAGCAACTTTTGAAGGGAATTGCTTGGCTTACACTCCTGTATCATAGTCCAACATGGATGGAAGTCAAGGAAGGAACCCAAAGCAGGAATCTGCAGGCAGGAGCTTAAGCAGAAGCCATGGAGGAACACTGCTTACTGGCTTGCCCTCTTCATGGCCTGGCTTAGGTCACTTTCTTATACAACTCAGGACCACCTGTCCATGGGTGACACTGTCCACAGTGAGCTGAGCCCTTCCTCATTAGTCATTTATCATTAATCATCAATCAAGAAAATGCACTGCAGACTAGCTTATAGACAATCTAATGAAGGCATTTTCTCTGTTAAGGTTCCTCTTCCAAAATAACTGTAGCTTATGTCAAGGTGACAAAAAAAAAATCCACGATCACAACAAAACAAAAAACAACTAACCATCACAAATGCCCCCCTATTAAATTGGCACACAAACATATCACTTATTAAACCTCAAACTTTCATTTCTGATCGATCTCTAATATTTCATATTAATACCACAACATAAAATACATCGCAACTTTTAAAAATCCCGTAGTCTCCTAAAATTCAAACACTTAAATAACACTTAAGTAGCTCTCTAACATATCCAAAGTCTCTCAGTTGTGGGAGCCTGCAAAATCAAAGATTAGCTAAATAAGTGCTTCCTCTAAGAGGGAAGAAAGTGCCTTGGTGCAATCAGATCAAAGCAAAAGCAAGGTCCACCGTGAACAGAGCTCAGTGCTTGATGTTTGCAATCCACTCAGGACCCTCTGGCCTCCAGAGGGCCTGCACCTCTCCACTTCTCTAGTTCTGTAAAACCACAGCACACACAGTTTGTCTCCTAGGCTCAGGCATGCTCTACTCCACAACTACCACTGTCCTTGGTAGCCATCACGTGGTACTGATATCTCCAAATGCTGGGGCCTCCACTGCTACTGGTTTGCACCTTCACCGTCAGCCTCTCCTGAACTCTCTTCAGGGACTCTGGCCCTAACACACAGTGCCAAGCCCCAACTTCTCTCCATGACCACTTTAATCCCGAGGCTTCTACTACAACTGAGGTTACCCCTTCCTCAATGGCCTCTCACCACTAGTTTAAAGCCTCACCTGCTCTCCATGACTTCTTCATGCCTACAAAATCAGCATGAAACTGGGAAACTCTTACACAATAGCAAGTTGAGTTGCCAACATGTGGCACATTTTTGAGCACTGCTGGACCATGGCTTTTGTGTGTTGACTCCGAAGAAACAGTTCCCAGAAGATTTTACCTCAATGGTACTGGTATTTTCTTAATCACAGTTCATCCCCTAGACCCTGATGACCAGTATCAATTTTTCCAGAAAACCAAAAGTTTCATGTTAATGATTATAGGCTCCTGTTAATCATAGCCAATTCTTCAGCCCCATATGACCAGAGCCACAGATTCTTAATCCAGAATATTCAACAAGCCCAATAGAGAATTTAAGGGCCTCTCAAACCTCTCTCTGAAACTTTGTAAGCCAGGCTTCCATTGTCTGCATTTCTTCTGCATTATATTTGAGGTTCCCCCAATAACCTATTGAGCTCTGAACACACAATAGGTTTTCTAGTCCAAAGTACCAAAGACGTTCCACTATCCTCCCTAAAACATTGCCAGGTCTGTCAAAGCAATATTCCACAAATGTAGTTCCAATTTCTGCCATAGTTAGGTTTCTATTATTGTGGTAGAACACCATAGCAAACTTGGAGAGGAAAAGGTTTGTTTGGCTTACTCTTCCACAACACAGTCCACCATAGAAGGATGTCAGGACAGGAACTTAAGGCAGGAACTTAGAGGCAAGAGCTGCAGAAGCCATAGAGGAAAGCTGCTTACCGGCTTGATGAGAATGGATTGCTCAGACTGCTGCCTTATACGACCCAGGACCACCAGCCCAGGGGTAACACTGCCTACAGTGAGATGGGCCCTCCCACACCAATCATTATCGAGAAGGTTCTCTACAGACACGCCCACAGATGAGGTGAAGGAGGCATTTCCCCAACTGAGGTTCTTCTTCCCAAATAACTGTAACTTCTGTCAAGTTGATAGAAAACCTAACCAGCACACATGGGGATGGAACCTGGGTGGGGTTGGGATCAGTACTTCAGAGAGGATTCCCTGAGCATCTGCTTCTGTTAGAAGCCTACCATTGCTGCATGGGCACACCCCAGGGCTTACTCCCCCTTCTCCAGACCCCCAAAGATCCCAGTGGTGCTTTTCCTAAACCTGTGACCCCTACCCTTTACCTCACTTCAAACAGGAGCTCTGGGAGCACCTGCAAATCAGCAATCATTGCACCATCTTGCTTTTTTGTTCCCAAAGCTACCAGAACTGACTGCCTCTTCTCATTCTCATAATGACCAATGCCATTCTATCCCTGAACTGTATGGTGGGGCTTCGGAACAGTGAACTTTGGTTTAATATGGTGCAGCCATGTCATATGTGGATATGTGACTGGAGAGATGGAAGCAGAGGGAAAGAGACATTGGCACACTGTGCTCCTGTAGTTCTGGGCATGGTAGTTCAACCATTGAGACGATGAAATGAACATAGTCCAGACACTGTGGGATATATTACCTGGCTCTAAATATGAAATCCTACCACGTGCTCTGACACAGAATAACCTTGAAGACATTGTGCTGAGTAAAATAAGCCAGTTGCTGAAAGTATGATCCCACTCACTAAAGTTCTCAATGTAGACAAATCCACAGAAATAGAGAGTAGGATGGTGGGTCATAGGGCTGTTGAATGGGGACACAGTTTCAGTTTGGGATGAGTGGTAAGATCTATAGACTCACAGGGTTGCATACTGTGTGTGTATCATGGCCTAAGCTCTACGATGACAATGGAACGAGCAGTTAATCCTGTTCTATCTCTGACACCATGAAGTGGAGCCCAACATGCACAACTCTCCGTATGACAACAACCCCAGCTTCAGCAGACTCTGGGATAAGCTAGCCTTCCTCAGCCAAGGCAAGCACTAGCTTCTGGCTTTTCTGAGATCCACACCTAGCAACGGTCCTGTGCTAAGACCAGGGTTGTTGATGTTCTGCAACCATATCTGTCCCTGGAGGCCAATGCACCAAGTCATAAGCTCCTGCTGCCTAGAAAACTGGTCTTCAGGGGGAAATTCCCACCTGTTCTGTCTGTCGCATGGAAGAAGGAGAATTGCTGCCACAATGGCCACTTCTGGTCTCAATGAGAAAAACTACGTGTGTCTGATATTTTGCTGGAAGGCTCTGGAGACTTCTGCCACTGTGAGTTCCCATGCTGTTCCAGACTTAGGCATCCATTCTATACCTTTAAATTGATAAGCAATCTCTTTTTGAATGTGGCGGGAACATAACTTTCTTTAAAATAAGCTATAGTTCATGCAAAGAGACCCCCTTGAGCAACCGGTATTGCTTTTATGCCCTTCAGACAAGCAACAGAGTCCTTACTTGTGGTGGTCTGAAGAAAACTAAGAAAAGTCCCCATTGAAAGATTTGCCTAGATTGGGTGTAGCAGCCCAAGTCTGTAAATTCCATCACCCTGGAGCTTGGGGTAGGAGGACCAGTGCACACTTGAGGCCAGCCCGGGCTGTAGTATAAAACTCTGTCACAGTGAGACACTGTGCCCTAGTGGAGCTGCCATGTAGGCCCCAGTACATGAGGAAGCTCTTGGCCCTCATATGACTGCTGAATGGTGGGGAGCTGATATATAGGGACACCCCACGCTGGAGGAGTAGGACAGGAGGGAGAGGGGGGAGGGGGTGGAGAGGGTGGGGCTGGGAGGGTTGGAAAGAGGGCACTGTGATGGAGACGTAACTTGAAGTACTAAAGAAACATTAAAAAAAACCCAACTCTGTCTCAAAAACAAACAAGTGGGGGCTAACTCCATGATCTGTGTATTAGGCAGTTTGTGGGTTTACAAGTAGATTCTATAGCAGAACAGAGCCCAGAGCTACACAGGGGTTCTTTGTCTGACTGATGTTTTATGTTGGATTTACTCAACTTCTTGTATCTCTGACAGTGGTAGTTGCCCTGATTAATATAAGGGTATCTCCCTGTCAATTGACCAGCCACCCAGAGTGGCACCAGCCCCTTGTGTCTGGAGTGACATCAAATGATATTCCTGCATGAGCCTGACCTGAGCACTTGGGGCAGTGGGGGCAACAGGTACCCTTGTCACCCAACAGAGAGAGAGTTCCTGATCAGCCAGCTTTGACCTTAGCCTGCACTGTGCTGGCCCGAGGGCATCAACTACTTCCAGTAAAGAGTAGAGCTGCTTTCTGGCTTCCTTTGAACAGATGAGGGCAGGCTCCAGCCTAGAGTCAGTGAAGGGGGTTTTCTGCCCGCGGCCTCTGACTCTTCCGTCTTTAACCCATCAACATGAGTGTCCACAAAGCCCTTTTCTCATAAGGGAGTCACAAGTTGTTTACTATTGTGTTAAAAAACAAACAAACATCAATATGGCTTCTTGCTTCTCACTAGTACCGTTGTCCCTCAGGCCAGATGTGCTTTAGAAAATTTAGTGTGAGTTTCCAGGGATGGGTGTGACAGATTGGTGGGACTCTGAGCAGTCATCGCACCCCAAGCCCCTGCCAGCCACTTTACCTTACCTATATCCTCTTCTGCTGGGCCCGGGAAGCTGAGGCCCGGCTGGGCCAAGTCTCCTCCTTCTTCCTCTGCAAGAATAACAAGCAAAGACATGCTTACTATTGTTCCCGTGAAATTACAGTCATTACCCATGGCTGAGACACTTGACAGACACAGAGAGACTCTTCCATTTCTCCTAAAGGCAGTGCTCGGAGCTCCATGTTTTGTACTGACAGAGTCAGAGCAACTGTCACTTTCAGTAACAGTCCTGAGATCCCACGTGTACCCTACTCCTCTTCTAGTTTCCTGTAGACAGGAACCAAAAGACAGCTTTTGCAAACTATCTTAGCTTCCCTGTATAACTTTGGGCATGTTTGATCTTGTTACCATCAGTATAAATTGTTGAGCTATTCCGACCACTGTTGGCTTGGCTTCTATGGGTCAGTCAAAGCCTAAGGAATTGGAGTCACTCCTGAAGAGAACCCCCAACCCCAGTGATCAGAGTTGTATTCATGCCCCGTTCTTTCACGTTCAAGGTCTGCAGTAGCTGCTTTAATGCTTCCTGTAAGTTCATTCTGGGTGGGATTTCTCTGACTGGGGAAGCAGAGACATGGCTGCCTTAGCATGGATGGCACTGATGGCCATGACATCAGTGTCATTTCAGCTCTCTTCCCTGGTGGATATGTGTTCTTATCCAAACAGCCTTTGGGTGTCTGGAACCCACCTCTACTTCTGCATAGCACTCCAGTGTCTGGTTTGAGGAGCTGCCATGTGTCCATATGGGCTGAGTTCATTGCCTGGGATGGCTGCCCTTCACTGATATATGATTGGCAATGTGCAGTGCTCAACCTGAACATGCAATGGTAGCTCAGACTGATGTGTGCCACATTACACACATATAATTATATCTATACACATGGGGTGTGCATCAAAATTATGGCATCACGAACACACAGAATGTGACATACACCGATGTATCACCATTCTGATGCCCATTCTATAAATATAATTGCCTTTTTAGATTCAGTACGTGTGCATTCATGGGGAGTTTCCAGCATTGGTGGAGAAGCTCTGAGATGGGTACACATTTCCTCTGGTATTGAATACCCCTAGTCATGCTGTAGTGTGAAGAGGATCCATACAAGTGTACCATGATTGGATCTGCACACTTCACTATCACCACCCCTGAGCCAGCACTTTACCACCTATTAGTCCATCAGAAGTCAGAGGAGGGAAGAGGCAGGTTTGTGATGGAAGATGCTGAGGGTAAAGCTAGAGTATCCTCACATAAAGATGTAGCTGAATTTCATATTATGGGCTCTCTTTGAGACTGAGAAAATACAGGTGTACAATAACCACTGACTGGATTCAGGTTCAGTTTTTCATTAAGATAGTTTATTGCAGCTTGGCAGTATCTAAGTGTGTAGGCTTTCTGCTTGGCCAACAGAGCTTTCTACATACTTTACCATGTTTTCCTATGAGCAAATAGGCATGCCTATTAGGGATATGGAGGGTTCTGAGACCACACTAAGGTCTATGAACCCAGACCCAGAGCCATAGCTCACTCTAACCAAGCCTCATTTCCATGGGGACAACTGCTATATACTGTTATCTCAAAGTCAGAAGGAACTCTGCAACAGACCCATAGTCTCAGATCTCACCCCTTCCCTCATTTTAAACACACATGCATATGTAGAGTTATAACACAAAGGATTTGAATGTAAGCTAACATTACATTGTTGAATGCTTAGCTAGCAACAATGCACTCTGATTGTACCATCACGTTGGTGAAACAGCTTACAGCCCTGAAGGAGGATAGCAACTGTTCACCCTGAGAACAGTACCCCAAGGATGGTGGGTAGATGAGTTTTATGATCAGTCCTTAATTTTAGGCACAGGAGTGAGTGTCTATATAATTTACCTTGGTCCTTGTTGTTCAGATTATGTTAACAGGAAGTCCTGGTATGTGGGTCAAATAAGGCCCTGATGTAAAACACAGTACATGGTGGAAGGTGCACATATGGAGGGTCTTGTGTTTGTCACCTCATAGCTGGCAAAGTTTACCTTGTTGCAGATATGACATGGCCCTTCGTTGTCCAAGCTGGCTTTAGATTTTTTAGTCTAAGTTTTATTTCTACTATTTTCTTACTCCAAGTTCCTGATCTGTGCAGGTAAATGTCCTCCTCAGACTGAAGGCCACAGCTGGGACAGCTGAGTGCCCCTATCCTTTCCCTCTCTACTCTTCCAGTCTCTGTACAGTGGTTTACAACATATGGGTGAGGAGCGGGCTGAATGACTGACACACAAAGGATGCAAAGGATTATCAAGTTGAGTGATCATTCTAACTATATTGGGGATCACATATCTGCCCCTCTATGGGCTTAAAGACACACAAACACCAACTGGTCAGCAGATCTCTCTCTGTCTCTTTCTGTGTCTGTATCTCTCACTGCCTGTCTATCTTTATCCTTATTAAAGAAAACCACTTTACTCCAGCTTTAATACAAAAGGTGAACTGTACAATCCAAGAAACAGGCCATGGCTGGGGTAGAAGAACAAGAGTGCCATTAGCCTGGCTCTCGGACATTCTGAATCTGGGTGATTACGAGTCTCCTTGACCCAGCCTCTTCATCTTTCCATGATCAAGGCCAATAGATCTTGGTCAGGGAGAGGTGTGAGACTGCATGTGAGATTAATCAGTGTTATGAATTAATAGTGCCTATATCTGACACCATGCTCAATTTCTGTCACATTCTTAGCAAAAATAGGAAAGTGCTCTCTACTGAAGGCACTCAAAACTACCCACTTATCCACAGGGATGCATCTAATGAGCACCAGTCCTCGCTGGGGATGCCTCACCATCCTGGCCCTTGGAGGCTCCTCTTTTCACATTGCTCCCTCATAATGGTTTCTGGATCTACTTCATGACTTTTTATTTTTCTTCCACATGAGAACTTAATGCTGGCTGTGCTTGGAAGAATGTGTCCAGAGACCCTTTGGGTCTCTTCCATGTGGGATAAGGCTTTTCTAAAGTTCCGTGTCACAGCCCCTTTTCCAAGGTTCATCCCTCTAACTCTGTGAAAAGCGTTTCTCTCAGAGGCTGCAGCAGGAAGGAATGGTGGGCGAAGCTTCTCAAGAGCATTCAGATGGCAAGAGAGAGGTCATGCCACCCCCTAGACTATAGTGCCAGCTCAACGAACATGTCACATATCTTCTCCTTCCTTTGAACACAGATACTAGTGCCTTTCCTCACTGCTCTGAAGCTTCCTGGACGTTACAGGTAAAGGCTCTCCTGCTCCACTAAGTTCTCCAGGTTCCCACAGAGCTGTGACTTGATTTAAGACCACACCTAACAGGATGCAGGCTCAGCCTGGCTCCACAGGAGCACAGCATTGCTTGCTTTCTCTCTCACGGGATGAATTGTCTAGAAATATTAGCAACTCACACTCTCTCGAAGGTGGACAAAGAGTGCATGCTCAAGCAGGGTCTTCCAGACACTGGAACCACACAGTGAAAAAGATACAGTTCACCAGGGTTAAGCACACCCTCTGGGGACACACAGCCATTGCTTCTATAGCCTTCCTTCGGCAGGTAGGCTGTCACTAATGCCAGTGTGGCAGCATCTGGAGAGTCCATGGTAACTCTGAGGACTGAGATGACATGAATTACAAATCTTCTGATGAAATGACAGAAGACACGAGAGAGAAAGGATTAGGAGTAGACAGGAGACAAGTGGGCCATGAGATCACTTCTAAGAAGGGGCCAGATTCACAGGGAGGCAGTGTATAATACAGCTCCTGAATCCAGGCACCACTGGGAGGGTGGTGTAGATGGCATTTGACCTCTGTGGACAGCATGGCTCCTTGGTCCAAGTGTTTGTGGGATGATGGTGAAGGTCTTACCATAGCTTCTCTGTGGACAGCAGAGGGTAGAGTCAACTCAAGGAGGAGGGGGGGTTTATAATGCCCAGGTAGAGGGCACAGTCAGCTCAGGTAAAGGTGATAAATCATAAGTCAACCCAGGTAGAGGTAGGGGAAACTACAGGAGAAAATGTGTTAGCGGAGGGCTAGGGAAGACTCAGATGAAGGCTCCTGGGTTCTCTTTGTTTCTAGAGGAATCTTACCTTCTATTTCCTTACAGGGTGGACTTGGGAGAGGAAAGTCAGGCTGAGGTCAGCATTCGACCTGTGAACCATGCAAACAAACACCTGTGACATGCCCCTATGAGCCATTCTTACACCCTTGGTTACCTCACACATCCTTCTTCATTTTGCAGCTCTTGTGTGTTGTGCAGGGGGTTCTCTACAAGAAAACGTGACCTCGTAGGTTGAGGCACTGGAACTATGTGTGCATCCTGGCATGTCTGCCTGTAGCCTTGCCTGTGTTCATGAGGCCTTTGGCTGGGTGCTTTGTGTGGTCCTGGGGACAGGGCCCTTAAGCCCCTGTCAGCAGTGACATCATGATCTGTGGGAGCTACATGGACCATCCATGACAGAGCTTTCATGGATGCCCCAAGTTCAGTTTGGTGACTCTTTCACCTCATCCCACAAACTTTACTTTCTAGATTCTCTGTGTTCTCTAAAAAGTTTCCTCTGAAGACAGCACACCCAAGTCTACATTTGGACCGATTTGCTAATGACAGCATTTGGAAGCTGCTTAAATGAAGGCTTCATTTCTGCTCAGCTAGTACAATGACGCTGATGAGTCTTAATGCTGGCTTCCTCTTGCATTGCAGCCACAGCTGTGCCAACAGTCTCCAGCCGGCCGCTGCCTCAATGATAACCAGGGCCTTTTATCTTATTTTAATTTTTTTTGACAACGCGGAGAGCTCATCATTCTATTTTGGACTGAAGATTGAGTCTCAGCACAAGCTGCCCAGGAGTCTGCAGACTCTTTACTAGTAGTTCAATGTCACTTGAATCAGGCTAAGAGGAAAACTCAAAGGTCCTGATGAAGCAGCTCCCCTTGGCTGAAGATGACAAGGAGAGGCTCTCTCTCACAGCAGGTGGCACCCACCACTGACAGCTGAATGTTAACTTTCCAGCCCACAAATGTTAGGGTTGCCTCTGGTCATGTTTCCAAGCTTTGAGGGAGGGTCTAGTTCCAGTGGCCATGACCTGATTGTGCCTTCAAATGGGCTTATTAAAAAAAAAAATCTCTGGCTAAAAGCAATACACCCTTAATTTTGAATTTCTCTGGACAGAAAAAAAATAGAGAGAGAGAGATGAAAATGTACTGAAGTTGAAAAGGCAGACTTTGTTATTTAAATGTCTGAAAGCTTGAAGAAGAGATTATGTGTCTTCAGTTAAACTTGAACACCATTCACTTGAAAAGTGGCATTAATTATATTTTATATAACACGTTTTAAAACCAAGTTCTAAACACATGAAGTGTTAAGTCCTTTGCACTACCTCAGTCTTTAACAGGGTTTTATATGAAAGAAGGTTTGAAGGTATGCCTGTCATGTTTGCACAGGAAGCACCAGCTCACAGTTAGACAACAGTCATTTCACAAACTCGGCTCAACACTGTTGTTCTGCATGACGTCACATGACCGTCCCAGAGACCAGAGTGACGGGTACTGAAACTGAGCTTGCTCCTTGTCTGAATTAGGGGTGGACCTAACACCCTTCACATTAGCAGGTCTATCTTAGTTAGGGTTTCTATTTCTGTGATAAAACATCATGATCAAAGGCAACTTGAAGAGGAAATGGTTTATTTCAGCTTACATATCTTGGTCACAGTCCACACAAAGGAATGTCAGGGCAGGAACTCAAGCAGGGTGGGAACCTGGAGGTAGGGGCTGATGCACGAGCCACACTAGTTACTAGCTTGCTCCTCATGGCTTGCTCAGCTTGCTTTCTGAGAGCACCCAGGAGCATTAGCCCAGGGGATGGTGTCGCCCACAGTGACCTAGGCTCTCCCATAGCAACCATTAATCAAGAAGATGCACCATACCTCTTCCCACAGGCCAATCTGCCAATCTGATGGGAGCATTTTCTCAGTTGAGGTTCCCTCTTCCAAAATAACTGTAACTTGTGTCAAGGTGATATAAATCTAGACATCACAAGGTCCTGGAAGGCTACTGGACAATGTACCAGACCTCAGATACCTCACATTTCAGAGATGGATGAGTTTCAGACTAAGTATAAATATATCATACAATATCAATTATTTTCTGAAATTCAAATGTAACTGGGAGCCTATCACCACCACTGGCTGAATTTTACCTGGCTATGCCTGCTTGCATGGAAGAAGGCCTGGGAAGTTCCTATAATGGTCACAGAGGTGAACTTGAGGTGTGCTCAGAAATGAGAGTCACTATCCATCTGGGAAGGTCCGCCTTCTCTAGATCACCCTGCTCTGAGTACACTGTGCCTGGAACTGGACAAAGGCCCCGAGCTCCCTAGTCCAGCCCAGACCTTCTCTGTAATACTGGCCTTATGTAGAAAGGTCATCACATGCTAGTTTTATTGCATAACATAATCTCTTGAAGTTCTGGTTGTGAACCTTAACCTTCAACAGTTGAGCTCTCTCTCCAGCCCTTGACATGCTTTCTGAGAAGAAAATGTCAAACTTTTGATATAAAAAAAACCAGTAATGTTAACATTAGAACATGCTTGAGTTCTCAAATTCTTCATTTGAAATACTATAGAAATAGTCTGTCTCTTTCTTTCTTTCTTTTTTAATCTCTTCATAGCTCAGGTACACCTCAAACTCATTATGTAGCTGAGGATAACTTTGAAATTCTACGGTTATCATGGCTCACCATGCCTGGTTAATGTGGTGCTGAGCAAGGAACCCAGGGGTTCACACATACTATGCAGAGACTGGCTGGCTGAGCTTCACACATTACCCTAAAAATATTGTCTCAATTTCCTACTTGAGGTGTCTGGCCTCTAGCATTGTCTCTTCCTCTTCACCAGGCATGTGTGACATCAGGACCATGTGGGTGTCATTGTATGGAATACACAGTTCTATGCAACTTGTGTCTCCCTCTGGATTTTGTGCAAGATTTTGGGGTAACTTGAGATGGTTCATTTTTATTTCATTTTATTTATTTACTTATTTTACAAAATTTGGCAAATCTTAATTTTCAAAGGTCCAATTAAGGCAGAATGGTTAAAGAAATGACAACATGGTTATAGCACAGAATGCTAGGGTGTAGAAACCCCCAGCACTGTGTTAGTGGGGACAGCTGCTTGGAAACTTTAGGACCTGGCCTCACTCTGAAATGAAGACCGGGGCAACTCATGACCCTTACAGGGATTCTTTCTGATTGGAGGAATTATAAGCCACATTTACTTTCCCTTTGTAACTCTGTACTCTCTTCAGTAAGCCTATATGCCTTTCTATAAGTACAAAGAACACTGTGAAAATACTCAAAATCTGGACAGCATTCTGTCTACAGTTGGGGCAAGGGGCTTTTCCTACCAAGAGATAGGCTTGCGACTAATTCAATCATCTCCCACTGGAGATTCTTTGATGCTCATCTTCTACTTGGAGGAGAATAGGGGGTGCTGTCAGGAGTTGATATGTCTTGATATCAAAAAAATCTAAAGTTACAAAAACACCTTTGATGCCATATTCTGCAGATCTCTTGAGGTTTTTGAAGAGGCCCTATCTATCTCTTATATTAGGGTAAGCAGATGTTGCTTGTCTCTTGCCGGTTTATTTCTGATTAGCTTAGAAAGTAACTATAATAGGCTGTCATAGTACCTAACTGAATTACCGGCATGCATAACCATTAGTTTGCATTTCTTAATTACCCTAAACAGTTTATGACAATTAGTAGTAAAAGGCCGAAACATCACATTTAATTTTTTTTCTTTACTTCCTAACCCTTCCATCCCATTTCTCTGGGGTGGGGTGTCCTTATATAACAGTCCCTCATCTCAGTTGAGAGGTCATATGAGGGCCAAGAACCTCTTCATTCATTGGGGATCTACGAAGCAGTACCATCAGTGAAAAGTGTCTCGTTGCCTGGGAGAGAGAACTACTAAACAAACAAACCAATAAGCATACAATAGATAAAAAAGACTAAAAAATAGAAAAAAATATAACTAATATATAAAAAATAAATAAAGAATAAAAATTTAAAAACCTGGAAGCAGGTAAGTCGACAGCTTAGCTCTGCCAAGACAGGGTAGGTAAGTCCTTCATAACCCCTGCTCTACAATCAATGTCTGTCAGAGAAACGGGGCCAAATGACTGAAGATCGATGCTGTAATGTATGGAGAGAAAATGGGAACTGTCCAGGCAGCCACAGGTATGTCATTTCTTAGTTTGGGAAGCTGCAGGCCCTGTACTTCCTATAAAATCAGATATATTTATCCCTCTCAGGTCTCTGAGGTGGTTGAAGAACAGATAGCTAGAGTCTCATAATTAAATTTTGAGTTGTTTAGGAGTCAAGAGAGTGTTATAGATCTAAGAAGATACTTTTAAAATTGTGTTGCAAGTTAGTATGAATGTTGAGTTAGATATAGACCTTTAAACTCATGGAGATGTTTAGATAGTAGAATGTTAAAGTCAGGTACCAAATACATATGGACTGGTCATTGGGAATGTACGTTAAGCCATATAACCCTCATAACTGTGGCCTAATTACCTCTGTTGTACTGTATTGTATTTGTTATTATAAGAGAAAGAGCTATTTGTTGGACTGAAAGGGGAAACTGTAGGGGGAAATAAGATATACCTTAAACTTAAAAGAAAAAAAAAGGGAAGAGGATGGGGGGTTGAGGGTGGGAGTGTGGGACTGGAGGGGGAATAGGGAGGGGACTGCGATTGAGATGTAACTTGAAGAAATAAAAAATAAAGGAAAAAAATGGAAAAAAAGCTCATAACTTTGATCAATAAAGTTTAAGAAAAAAATACTCAAAATCTTTGTTATTGGGATTTGATGGTCTGGAATGAAAATAGCTGGGGGTGAAGATGTGCATGGTCCTTCTCCTCTTCTTCCCTTGGGAGTTAAGCAGCAGCTGAATTAAAACTGAGCAGGAAGCTCACAAAGACAAGTTCATTCATTCATCCACTAGGCCCCTGATGCTGTCTAAGTATCGATATTTTATGAAGACCTCAGGAATCATTGAGCACAGGATCAGGTTTCTGCTCTGGAAGAGAAATGCCCTGTTTTTCTGGAGGCCTATACTGGGTGATTTTCTGAGCAGGTAGCTCAGAAAATACACCCTCCAAATGCTCACTGCCAAGGTCATATGAGATGAGAAGGATGCAGGTACTGTAAGAGACAAGAGTTCTATGGCTCCTTAGAACCGGGGTTCAGCAGTACAGGTCACTGCACTTGGATGCCTGCCTCTGTCTGGAAGGTTCCAAGTTGTGTCTTCCCAAGGGCATATTGAGGAGCACATGCCATGGCTGTGGTGGCATAGCATACCTCCCCAGATTCAGGACCTCCTATGCTCCCTTCTTGTTCCAGCTGTCCTGGTACAAGAGTTGACCTGTCACCCTCATGTCCTGGCTGCTGATTATGGCTATATCACCTCAGAGAACAGAGTTCACATCTGAATATTAAAATGTAATGCTATGAAAACTGATTGCAAATGAGAGGTGGTGTGTAATTAACCTAAAGTCCTGTGACAGGCAGCTCTGAACCGAGGCTCCGAGTCCACACTTCTCCCTCTGTTTCACATAGGTGTGAGCCGCTCCCCTGGATGCCTGCACTAGTGCAGCTGCCCCGGGTCACACTGCCTGTGATCAGAGTCGAACAGGTGTGGATGTCACCTTTCTACCATGCCAGGGTGCTCAGGTACCTAAAGTCATGCTCTGCTATTGTTTAAATCATTCTTTTTCCCAGCATTGTCACCCTGGCTCTAAGATGCTAAACTCATTGGCACTCACGGGCAGGTGGGTCCCACTAAGCCCTCATACATATGAGTTCTGAGCTGATTGTATGCTGCATGAGGCCAAACCTGTAGCCCTGTAGCTCTGTCTCCATGCTCAGTGAGATGAGGTTACATGCACCGCGTGATGGAAAGCTGTAAAGTGCAGACCACTGATAGAGCAGATTCTTCATGTCCCTCACCTGGTGCTTCCCCTGGGGTTTCCTATGAATGGGTTGGGTGAAAGAAATCCTGAGAATATCAGGGGCATGGCATGGGGCCACTGCTGGAACTCAGTTGTCTGCCTCTCATGAAATATTCTTAAGTAGGTACTGAAATTCCATTTAAAAATAAGAATATACATGTTATTTTTGTGTGTATGCATGTGTGTATGCACATGCATGTATATGTGTATGCACATGCATATGTGCATGCATGTGTGTTTGTGTATCACCACATATTTTTGGGTACTCACAGAGGCATTGAGTCCCTTGGAGCTGCAATTTCTGGTGGTGGTGGGTTGCCTGGTAATGTTGGTGCCAGGAATTGAGCCTGGTCTTCTGAAAGTGTAGCAAAGTGCTCTTAACTGCTAAGCCATCTCTCTATCCTCCTGAAATTCCAATTTAAATATATTATTGTAGTGGAAACACTAAAGGTCTCAGACTTCTTATTTCATGGAATCTAGTGTGTCCTAGAAATGGACATGGGGAAGGCTTATCTGCAGCATGGCTCCAGCCACCTCCACGGGCAGCTGGTTCACGGGGTTTAACTCTCGGTCTCCACTGAACAGCATGTATGAACTGGATGGATGGTGGTGTGTGTAGACATTCAGTGGCATATGAGAAGGATACTGTTTTGAGGTTTCTGACCTTGAACAGCATGCACACAGGTGATTCTGTCCCCAGACCTTTACGTCACCGGGCATAGGGGATGACCTCACATGGTGATTATAGATTTAAATACAATCTCTCATCTTCAGCAATACTAGTTAAAATCCATGCTCAGTTGTTGCATGGAATAGAAGATATTCACTCCATCATGTACAGAATCCATTACGTTAAATCTCTAGATTAAAATATCTCCTAGTTAAAGTATTTCTGATTCGCTCTCATTTTCTAAGAGAAACCAACTTCAGAAATATGATTTGTGGTTGTTTCATGCCCTGAACCCTTGTAAGTGGCTATTTTCAGTATTGCTGAGCCAAGAACCTGAATTTTGATCTATATTCCCAGGTCTCTCCGTTATTCACCTATTTCACTTTTGATATTAATAAAACGAATAACATTTGTTAAGGAATGACAGATGAAACTGGTTACCTATTACTCACTGACAAACCATGCCAGGCCATCATTCTTCTTTTTCTAAATACATCACACATTGGGTTTAGTGCGGGAAACCAAACAAATATGAGGCTTTACAGCAGGTACAAGATTGCAATTCATTTTTTAAAGTCCTTGGTTTCCAGATCAATTTGGCTTAACAAATTTTATAGTTCTTGACCTAAATGCTACCCTCACCACCACCCCAGATTGAGTGGACTGTGCTGGGGTGGCTTGCTGGTCCTGATTTGTTTCCGTCTTGTTCACTATGCTTGAAGGCTACATCAAGGCAGGGGACAGGAGAGGCCACACAGAGGCAGAACCCAGCTGCACAGCAGGCGCCTCAGAGCTTGGCAGCCTCAGACATGCACATATTTTAATGTCACCTTGTGACATGCACAATGGTGTCCACATGGTCAGCTTCCTTGGCAATCTCTGTTCTTTCAGCAATTTATGTTTTTGCCAGTGAGAAGCCCTGGAGGTTTCCATCCACTTGGCGTGAGCCTCTCGGATATTCAGAGCTGTGAGAGAAAGGCTCAGCTCTGTTGCCTTCTCAGATCCCCTATGGCTCAGGGGTCGCAGAGCACCCCAGATCACCCTGAACTGCTCTCAAGGAAATCAGGGGCCCAGTCCCACTGTCTCGAATTTGCATAGCAGGCAGTTTCCCCTTGACTCTGTCCTTTTTAATGTAGCTGCCCACTGGGGCTCTCTGAAAGCAACACACTTTATAACCAGCACGGGAAACTGTGCTAAGTAACAGCGACTCTGCCCCTTCAGGAGCTGCGGCCTGACACTTTCCCCAGAGATGTCCTGTCCCTACTACTGCTGCATGTTAATTGCATGTTCCCATGATTGGCACAGTTCCCACCTGCTGGACAGGCCAGCTTGGCTTGTTCAAGTCCAGGCTGACACAGGTCCCGAATGACTTCCACTCCACTTGCCCCTTTTCTCTAACGCTGAACAAAATTACTCCTGTCAGAGGTTTTGGACTGAGGGAAACATACCATAGGCCTTGGTGGAACAACTGGCACTGGGAGACATGAATCCAAGCAGTGTCTGCAAGGCGCAGATCATGTATGACGTCCCTTCCAAAGTGAAAGCTCAAAAAAGTGCGTTTCACTTTGGGACGCCTGGGAGGATGTGCATGGGTGTCACCCGCACATGAGGAAGATGCTCGTCACTCTTTGATTGACTTTGTGTAGTGCCCCAGTCCTCAGAGGACTCCCCACTGCCCTCCACCTATGAAGCAACTCCATGTTCCAGACCTCTGTCATCTTTCACATCCTTCTGCTATAATCAAGTGCTCGGATGAAAGTGCACGCCTGGCTGCCACACTACACCACCTTACTGTGCAGACATGAGATTATAGATGTCTCAGTATTTTACTAACTATCCCCAGCATGAGAACATAAGTTGTTGGATAAAATACACAACCATGTGCTGCCTCTGCTTCTTGGTCACACATGGCATTCACAACTACATCTCTAAAGTGGTTTTCCATGAATGCTCAATATGCATAACAGTTCTTAAAAACATTTTCTGCATTTCAATAATGATAAGTCCTGTCCTGCCTCGAAGGTGGAAAAACTGTATAAAAAATCTGCAATTCATTAACTTCGTTTATAGCAAGAGCGGGCCTGGCTAATCAACCTCATCTAAATTATACTAAAAGCTTATAATTATCTGGCAAGATGAGAAGAAAGAATGCTGAAATAATTTCACAGCAAAATGGCAGGGCAGTGCATTAAAGGCATCTCCAGTTCCAAGTGTATTTCTGAGCCTTCCTGTCAAGGCATGCTCTAAATGTCCACATGATTCTCTACAGCTCTGTGAACCAGGCCATGAAGATGCCTGGCATTAATGCTTGATATTCATACTCAGTGTATCTATTCTCATGAAAATGTCAGATCACATCTGATGCTACAGCCACGGTGGCCAAGTGTTCCCGTGGGGCAGTGGAGAGAGCCGTGAAGCTGAGAGGGATATACAGAGAGTTGACAAGAGAACAAATCTGATTCCCTCCAGGGAAGATGTGGACACAGCCAAGGACACAAGGAGATAAGCATGCAGAAGCCATGACAAGACTTGATAGATGCCATCTTCATGAATGTTACAGGAGGTTTGGGTTGGCTGAGTTTTTCATAGATCATCCACAGCAGTTTATAAGCATGGATGCTGGGTAATCTGGCCATTTTAGCCAGAAGTTCTGGTCCAGCCTACAGCTACCATCTCAGCCAGTCTCATGCTGGTGGGTGTAGACTGTAGGGCGCCTCCTCTGAGTTCTGTATGATGTTCTGTATCCCTATCCTTCCATCATGACCTCTTGTTTATCCTCCACAAATGCACCTGTGGGCACTTGGTAGTGCCATCCCCTAGATTTCCAAGTTTTCTTTTTCTTATAAAGTGTCTTCCACAAGGAGGATCCATAGACCCTACTTTTAATGTTTATCTTGGAATAAACTTGAGTCAAGTTTCTTTTTTAAACTGGAAGTGCTGAGTTCTGGAATTCAGGAGGGCTATTCTGTTGAGCTAGGGCATTCACGCAGGAGTAATACTGTAAAGAGCCTGTGGAGGTTTGGATAGGAACGGTCCCCACAGACTCGTGTTTGAATGCTTGGACCATAAGGAGTGGCACCATTAGGAGGCGTGGTCTTGTTGGAGTAGGTGTGGCCTTGTTGGAGTAGGTGTGGCCTTGTTGGAGGAAGTGTGCCACTGTGGGAGGTGGGCTTTAAGGTCTTTTATGCTCAAGCCCAGTGTGGCACATAGTCTCCTTCTGCTGCCTGGGAACTAAGATGTAGGACTCTCAGCTCCTTCTCCAGTAGCATGCCTGCATTCTGCCATAATGATAATGCACTGAACCTCTGAAACTGTCAGCCAGCCCCAATTAAACATTTTCTTTATAAGAGTAGCCACAGTCACAGCAGTGGAACAGTGACTAGGACAAAGCCATTGGCTGGTCATCCCTGTTGTTGAGCTGGTTCACATGTTCCTGGTCTCCCAGATGCTTGTCACAGCTCTCTAGACCCTTTTCCCTTCTTCCCTACCAGCTCTGGCTGTTGTCTCCGTTGGTTTCAGGGTAACTGCTTTGTTCTTCCTTTCCTATGTGCTATCCCCATCAACTCTGGGTCCCTTCCCTGAGAGTACTGAAATTTCAATGTTACACTCACCTGTAGGCCAGCACAAGGAGATCTTTTTTTTTTTCCCAAGGGTTCCCAAGCCCAAATCCTGAGATCTCTCTGCTCCAAGCTTTAGCCTGCAGAGCACAATACAAGCAGAGGGCAATACTAGGCGTGCCCATCTCTGCATGGAAGCCAGAGATCCCCATCTGGGAGAGCATATGCACCTACTGGGGTCTTGGCTGCCACTATTCCTCTTCTTGGTGCCCACAAAAGCTCTAGAAAAATATTGCTTAAAGCATTGGCCTGATGGCCCCATTGAAATGTCCAGATTCTTCATACAGTCCAGACTCCATTAGCTCCTGAAGAGGCTTTAAACTAATAGAAAACACTTCCTTCAAAGACTCCATAAAGCAGCTGTGGCTGTTGAAGACCTTGCTGCTGCCCTGGAAGGTCACAGAGTGTGACAAGACACACTGGAAAGGTAGTACGTACTTATTCTTAATTGAAACAGTCTTTCCTAAAGGAAGGGGGGGAATGCACAAAAAAGGAAAGATGTAAGGCCTATGGAATCAACAAAACTTATAAGGCACAGGAATGTCCTGAAAGTTACGGGATTCACAAGGTCCCTTCCCACAGTTGTATAAATAGTAACAGTTGCTGAAGAGAGGCAACTCTAATTGCCTGATCCACCTACAACTTGTGCAAAGAACTCCAGACATTCAGCTTTTGTGAGTCAGGGTCCATGCTACTGTGGGATTTTGGGTGATGCCTTTGAGTGACCCATGTTTCTGTAAATAACCCCAATGAACCCAGAAATTTATTAAGCTGCCTAGTAAATGGAATCATTTCTTTGGTCTGTCACTGGTGCTCTATCTGGAGTGAAATGAGCCACACTGGTGAGGAGTATTGGGTGCAGGGCTGCATTTGTAGGGGTGTGAGAGCAGGGGTGCGCTTGCTATGTGTATGAGGTGGGAGACACTACTGAAGAAAGGGATTCTGGGGACACACTGGAACCCCTCCACCCCCCAAGTCTGTGGCCCAAGGAGGCATGGTCAGCATAAGTCACAGACAAGGCCCGCCCTGTGGCCCCTGGCAGCATTGTTGTTTCCAGGGCACCCAGTGAGTCAGATATTGCTTCATACATCATCCGAAAACTAAGTACCTTCAAAAATAACATCCAACAGAACATCACCTACTGCTCACTTCCCCCGTAAGATCTTTCAGAAGAGCCCTTTTTACTGTGTAGGAGCAGAAGTGTCTTTCCTATCTCAGCTCAAGGCTGCAGCAGCACCAGTCAGTGGTCAGTCTCGCTTGCTCGACATCACTGCACATCAGCACACAAGCAGAAGACAAGACTTACTCTAGTGACTTGGAAGCATGCCTTCCTCTTGCACTCTGTTTTGCTGTCTTGCTATTTTGTCAATGTGAACTGTACTTGAAAAATTATTTATAAATGATTTAATGAGCCAGGGTAAAATGAACTTTTTTTTAAACTTATTTTCTTTCTTGATTTAAGTTGTTGTTTTAATGCAAAATGTGTGTGTATACATACCCTGATGTTCTTTGTACAGTTGCTGCTATGTTAAAAACATGATCCTGAGCAACCAAGATGAATCACGTCAGTCCCCAGATGTCCTCATTGTCCATTCTCTCTGACTTTCAACGAAACATAGGCAAATTTATTTTTGAAGAGGTGGGGAAAGAAAGAGTTGCTTTGAAGATGACAAAGCCCTTCTAGCTACATATGGCCTCCATGTCATCAAAGGTGACACCATTGTTGGGGCGCAGTCCCTTCAGTCAACTGTGGGAACTAACTCTGCACACTCCCATGGTGTCCTGGTGGGATCCCTGTACTTATCTTATAGCGTGCTTGTGAACATTAATATATGTAAAACAGTTAGAGCAGGACAGGAACAAAACCTTTAGAAAATTAAAGTCAAGATAGCGTAGGTCAATATAGATAAGCAACTGAAATACTTTACAATAAATCTTACTGGGATAAATAATTATAACATTCAAAACTTCTATCTGAAGGAAGGCTGCCACGGTAAAATTCTGCTTGCTATTCATATTACTTTATTGCAAAGTGCAGATACCAAAAAATTAACAGCCAGCATGGACCACAGGAAGCCACTGATGAGATCCAGGAAAAAGGCTGCCTTGAAATCACATATTTTCTCTGCTGCTCTGCTAACCACGGGTTGATAACAAGGATGACACAGGAGACAGAAACTGGTGACAGAATGAAACACAATTTCACTGCCAACTGTTTCAAAAAAATCTGAACAGAAGGCGACACATGTTTTTCTTCTCTTGGTGAGTTAGCTCCTTTATCAAACAGATAGATGTTGATACCTTCCTTTAGGGATGGGCCCGACTTTTCTATGTCCATTTACAGGTCATTAGCAGCTGCTGTATTCTAGCTCCTTGCAAGTCACCCCTGTTGGCTTTTCGGAACAAAACTTCCTCATGTATAAACACACAGAAGTCATTTCAACATCGAGAAGACAACCCTCAGCACAAGCCATCCATGTTCTGCCAATTCTGATGCTACACGTCCTTCTCTGCATGGCCTGGTAGGAAGCCCCATTAGGTTTGGAATGGATTTCATCTTGGATTTGATTGGCTCTGAGACCTGTGGTCTCTTTCCTTTAAAAGCCACTGAGGAAATCCTCTTGGATCCTTTGGGTTCTGTGGTCTGAACACTACTCATTTTTCTCCAGTTCAGTTCCTTTGTGCTACTTCTTGGTTCTGTATGTCTGATCTAGTTGCTCTGGTTCCATTTAGAAAATCTAATGCAATTATGTTTTTCCAGAGATGTTTTTCTACGACTTACATGTGGCTAAAAATGCACATGCCGTGCTGAGACATGCTCATTCCTGGACCATACAGACCCTTCCTTCTACTGAACTACAACCTGTCCTCTATTTATACATTCACTGTGACCTGCACCCTCCTTCCATTCGCCACATACTGAACAACTGTCACTAAAGATTAGGCTAGGATATCAGCCCTGCCTTGACGAAGTCCTTCTGAATTATCAGGAGGCAAAATGACACAGGTTTTGCTTGGGGAAGCTAACTCAGCTAGGATGTAGATCCTGGAGAGATACACACAGCAACAATGGTCTGGAGGAGCAAGCATGGTGTGAGCACCGAGGACAAGGGAAAGGGCCACACAACAATCTGTGGAAAGTGACAGAAGCCCTGTGGACTGCCAGATAAGCATGCCATCCCTCCACACCATGCTATGTGTGAGTTGGGCAGGCCTCTGCACTCCCTGACACACCCTGATTTCCTCCTGAGTAACAGTTCATGAAGGACGGAAGGACAGGGACATGCAGGTAGCACCTGGAGTCTTGGCCTGAAGAAGACATTCACCAAGAAGAGAGTGCAGAATGACTCTTATGATGCAAACACAAAACTGAAGCACTGGGTTTCAGGGTAGAGAGGTGGTCCAATGAGCAGCATTTCAGGCCCAGGAGTAAAACTTCTTACCTAAAATGCCTTAGGCCACAACTGTAAGTTTGTAGCAACCTCCAGAACAGCTGGGGAGAGGGTTCACTTATATCCAGGCTAGAGACAGACTGAGCCTGAAAACTTCCAGTTTCCAAATACAGCTACTATTCCAGCATAGTTACCATAGTTACTTTCCACTCAGGACACATTCAAACAGACACTGATTTTAGCTGATGGGTTAAATCATATTGATTGTAAAGATGAGCTGAAGAGAAGTAACAGGGTGGGACCTTAAGAAAGCACTTGGAAGATTAGAAAAAGCACAGTGGCCTAAGGTAACACCCGGAACCAATGGCAGAAGTGACTCCTGGAATCCTTACCAACATGCTTGCCTGACCAGCTTTCCCAGCTGGTGAGGACTGACTGACTGGGCACTCCAACAAGCAGAGAAGCAAGGATCAATCTAGGTTTACTCCACAGGCTTGAGGAGAACTTCACTTAGCAGTACTTATTCTTTCCCATTTTTTAAGTCATTCCAGACATGTCATCTAATTTCATGAGGGCTCTGAGCCTGTGAACCCACATTAACCCACATGCTTAACCATGAGGAACTCAATGTCAGTTAGCTGCTTCTGATCTACAGTCCTCAGAGCAGATGGCACAAGAATGCTATTTGTCACTACCACAGACAGTTGACTTGAGACAACTTAGTTGCTACTTCAGACAGATGCTCTAAGAGCAACAATGTGGCCAATGGCTGGTATGCATTGAAGAAGTGTTTTTAATTCAGAACGACCATAAAAAGAGAAAGATTCCTTAAAGACAGGAATTTCTAGAGGAAGTTCTCTTGAGTAGACTCAGAAAGCAGGGGTGAGGGTGGGGTAGGGGTTGTAGGTCAGACATTCATGGAGGTGGAAGAATTCAAAGGCAAGAGCATGGGAGATAGAGACAGGCAGATCTCTATGGGCTCAAGGATAGCCTAGTCTACATTGTGAGTTCCAGTCCAGCAAAGGCTACATAGCAAGACCTTGTCTCAAAAAAAGCAAAAGAAAAGAAAAAGGCAAAATCAGCATGCTGGAGAGACAGCTAGGTCAGTAAAGTGCTTGCCTTGCAAGAATGGTGACTCAGTTCAATCCCAAAAACCCATGTAAAATTGCCAGGCATGGTGGCATCTGGTTTATAATCCCAGCACTGGTGAATAGAGTCTTTGGGGCTCTCAATCTAGCCTACTTGGTGAGTTTCAAGACAGTGAGAAAGCATATCTCAAAAAAAGATGTACAGTACCTGAGAAGTGATACTCAGATTGTCTCCTGCCCTCATGTGCATATATATACATATGCATGTATACATAGAGGGGGGTAGAGAGAGAGAGAGAGCCGACTGGCTCAGCCATTCATGTCAGGCACAAAGCTACACGGTCCTAGACCAGATCTGTTGCACCTTGATAGTCAAGTGACAATCTACACTCTCCATTCCTTAACCAAATATTATGACCTCACTAAAGACTTGAACTTGGAAATGAGCATGGGGCTCAGAACTTGGCTAAGTGTGGACAAGTGCTCATCCTCCTTCTCAGCAGTCCTCCTCACAGGATCCCACTCCCAGCCTATCATGCTCCCAGCGGGATGGATCAAACCTCCCTTAGCATAAGGCTCTGTCTAGAGAGAGTGACCAATTCCAAGCACAGAAGATGTTCTATTCTGCATGAGTCTCCCCCCCAAAAAAATCCATCTTTCTTTACATATATCTGGATCCCAGAAGTACAGCAGGAAGCAAGAAGATTGCAAAGCAGAGTTTGACTCAGCACCACAGCTGGTAACTCAGATGAGAACACTCAGTTGTCACACGGGTCCTTCTGTAGGGAAGTCACTGAGGGGTGACATGGACTCCTCGGGAGCCTCGTTCTGGGAGAACAATATTAAATTTACTAAATTTTGCAATGGAGGAGGAACCAAGAGGAAGGGAGTGATGAAAATACCCAGGCTGGTCTCAGCGGAAATTAGCTTGACTCAGCTCAAAATACACTTGCTGTGCTCAGCTGAACTATAAAAATTAGTGAGAACATAGGGGAATAGACCCACTGACATCTCCAGGAGCAAGGAAGAGAAAGCCATTGGTATGGCTAGAGGAACTTTATCTTTTAATGTGGCCAAGCATGTACTTACAGGGATACTGTGAGGGTTACACCGATTTCCTCTCATAGATGCAGCTGTAGATAGGACTTTGGTTTTCAGAAGCATCCCCTCAAAGGGTTGTTAGAACTCAGAGGCAGGAAAGGCAAGCTGAGTGCCAGGAGACCTCCAGGGGCTTGTCACTATTGAGACTCTTCTCCTGGGTTTGTCAAAAACTTCCCACCAATTTCAAAAAATAGGGGGTTGAGTGTTTATTTTAAAGGATATGCTTGCCCTTGGGACTTTCACTTTCTGAAGGAAAATGGGTCAGCTCTGTATATCACAAGGTTAAACTTAGGAAGCATAACTTAAAATATTTTCCATTTAAAAATTTAGATTTATTTTATGTGTAAGAGTGTTCTACTTGTATGTATGTATGTGCATCACAGGATGCCTGATGTCTGTGGAGGTCAGAATATGGCATTAGATGCCCTAGAACTAGAGTTAAAGATGACTGTGAGTGTTGAGAACCAAACCTGGGCCCTCTGTAACATAAAGTGCTCTTAACTGCTGAGCCATCTCTCCAAATATAGATTTTTTTTTTTTTTTT
>CAJQZJ010033660.1:1037557-1058955 GCA_907164525.1 Lophiomys imhausi | reverse complement strand
ACACAAACACATACACATATGCACACAAAGGGTATGTGAATATTGAGATTTTCTTGAGTTGAAGGAGCAAAAGATGCCCCATAAGCCACACTGTAGGAATAGCCCCATGTAGTGGCATCATGTGCTCAGCTAACACTCACTAGCTGTCCCTAGCCCTTCGACACTCCTCCTAACATGCAGACACCATGCAGAGGGCTGGGGTTCACCACTGTTATGGACTCACCCTGCAGTTCAGGTCATATGTGGGCCAATGACTTTGTAGCTTTGGTGATGTATTGAGTCAACATGGGAAGCAATTAGCTCTGGACCTTCATTGATGGTGATGACTGATCCAGCAACAAAGTAAAAAGGTCAAGTTAAGTCTTTTTACCTGATTCAGTCACCACAGTATACCTTTGCACATACAGGTTACTTACTGAGAATAAAGATAGCTGCTCTGTGTGGTTTTCAGAGAAGTCATTTGAGCCATACAACCAAGGACACTTCTGGTTGAAGTTATACATCCATGTCATTGAGCTACCCTTTCTTAAAAACTAAACAATTTACTGGAGGTAGATATTATTGATACCCAAGACAGTTTGCATTCACACAGCTTTTAATTCAATGGGAGAGAGAAAATCCATATGGTGATGCTTGACCTGAGTTTAGATGGAGGACATGGTAACAACACCCATACATGGGAATAAAGCAAGAACAATTGTAGGATGGTGGTCTGTGAGGTTAGTGATGACAGATAGCATGCTAGTCTCAAAAGCTAAGAAAGAAAGGAAACTCCAGAAAGCAAAATGGAGGAAGAGAGTTCAGAGTACATACTGGAGCTCAGGCAGCTGCATGCTGGGAGAGGAGTAGTGACCAGAGAAGGAACACACAAACACACACACACACACACACACACGCACGCACGCACGCACGCACGCACGCACGCACGCACGCACACGCACGCACGCACCCACAAAGACTCAGACTGTACAATCAACACTGTACTAAGCAAACTTGTATTTCAACCAGACAGGAATCTTGGGGTTAGGACATCATATAGATTAGATGCTGGAAAAATCCTTTCTTCTCAGCATCTGGGTAGTAGTGGCAAGAAGCAGTTTTAAAAGGGTTCCTGTTATATCAGCAGCTAGACTGTCCTAGAAGCAAAAGTCTTTTCCTTCATGGTCCTCTCTGGGACCTCAGGGTAGTGTCAGGGGATTATTATTTTGGTCTTGGTGTGCAGAATCCCTCTAGTAGGTTGGGGAAAACTGAGTCTGAACCATACAGTGTCCCAAGAGGTAGAAATCTGACTAGAGTGATATTGGGTAAGTCTGGAGTAAGACTCGCTAGCTTTCAAACTGACAGGTTTCATAGATTCTCCTTAGATTCCCATTAGATTCCAATGAGAATGATTTAGATGAACTCCCAGACAAAGAATTAAATGAACGATTATACAGACTCTAAGAATTGACAAACGGTATTGCATATGATTAAAATACTCTGAAAAATCAAAAGATTCAAAGATGGCCTTTTTAATGGTATTAATGTCTAGAATATTTAAGGAAAAAGAAAGCAATCTGAAACAAAACAAAACCCAGTAAACAACCCAACCAATGAATGGGCCAATGAAATGAACTGACAGCTTTCAATAGAGGTACAAATGGTCAGTACATATGAAAAACTGTCCAATATCCTAAGTCATTGAAGAGATGCAAATTAAAACTATTTTGAGATTCCTCCTTATTCTTCAGAATAACTATTACTCAACAATGAAAATAACAGTATATGCTAATGAGGATGCGGTGAAAGATGAATCCTTATGCAATGCTAGTGGAAGTAAACTAGCCCAGACACCATGGAAATCAGTATTAAGTGTGTCATTAAATGAAAAAAAAAATAGAGCTAACATAAGATTCAGCTATACCACTTTTAGGCATATGCTTGACGGGTATAAATCAGCATATCACAGAGATACTTGCACATCTGTATTTACTGCAGCACTAGTCATAATAGTCAACCCACAGAATCAGCTTAGGCATCCATCAACAGATAGATAGATAAAGGAAATGTGCTGTAAATATACAATGAAGTTTTATTCAATGGGGCCAAGAAGAATGAGGTAATATTGTATACTAGAAAAATGAAAGCCACTAGACCATCATATTAAGTGAAATATCATAGTCTCAGAAGAAAGACAAATACTAGATTTTGTATAGATTCATGAAACCATATATATATATATATATATATATATATATATGACATGAAAGCATCAGAGAGACTGTGGTATGGGAGGAGACTAGTCGGAGGTGATGGTAGGTGGGGAAGGAGGTGGGGAGCAAATATAGTGGAAGCATATGATACACATGAAAGAAACTGCTTTGTGAGACTTGTACTATGCACTACACGTATACACTAAAACAATCTTAACAATTCTGCTGCAAGGTTACCACGTGGGATGGTTAATCTTCATTGTTAGCTTGTTGAGATACATCTCTGGCTGTGTCTCCGAGAGCATTCCTAGAAAATATTAACTGAAGGGTGCTACCACGCCATGACCTTGAAAACCAAGATAGGAATAAAAAGGTGAAAACTACTGGAGAGTTGACAGTACTCTTTCTGTTCTTCCCGGTCTGTGTGATGTGACCTGTGGGACCCTGTCACACACTTTTGTTGCCATGAGACATCCTGTCCAAGTGCATGGGATCCAGAAACTATAATATATGAAATCATGAACCCAAACAAACCTTTCCTATCCTTACATGTTTCTGTCAGGTGTTTTCGGCATAGCAAATCAGAAACAACAAATAATAGAAAACTAGTGTCTGAGTGGGATTCATTGCTACTACTGAACATAACCATGGGATTCCTGGGCATTTTGAACTGGTTTGTTAGAAATTTGGAAGAGTTTGGGCTAAATAAGCCTTACAATGCAAGAGGCAGAGCTTAATATGCCTCTGTGGTAGGAGTTCAGCAGCCCAGAATGCTGATCCAAATGCAATCAGTAAGGCCGAGGCTCATGAGTCTGGCATTCTTCTCCCTCTTCTGGGAACAAGAGGCCGTTCATGCTACATTCTCACAAATAATTTCCCTCATCTTGAAAATTAGAGTAAAGTTGAATTCAAAGGTAGTGGAGGAAAATTCAAGGTCACATAGCAGTGACACTGTTGAAGATATTACTGGATACTTTCAGGTGAGGTTTACAGTGAGAACTGGTCACAAAAATGGAGCAGAAAGATGTAACACATGTACTTTGGTCAGAAAAGGAACTCATTTATAGCTGCAGGTAAAAGCCCACAGTGGCTAATAAGATGAGGACCATTAATGACAAGACAAGTACTTTATACTGTAACAATAGAAAAAGTGACAAAAAGAGAATTTGAGGAAATAGAAAGACCCATCATGGCTACATAGTGGAAAACTACAAACTCAATAGACTTTTCTTCGACACAGAGCACCGCTTAGGTACTTCTGGAAAAGGCTGATGAAGCTGTGACTCAAGGTGTCCCAGACAGGCAACAGAACTTGATGTTGCCCACTTAGTGTTGGTTTTGAAGGCATGAAGAATGCAAGGTGATGAATTGGTGAAGGTTTCCACCATGATTCTAGGCAAAAGCCTGTGAGGGTAAGCAATGCGCAGCAGGTTGGATTCTTTGCATAGAGCTCTTGAGTAGACAGTATCTGAACCTGTGAAGGTGAAACTCAAGTTGCAGTAGAGATGCAGAGCATCTGCTGAAGGAAGCTGAGGATTCTGAATGGAGTGAGTCTAAGAAAAAGGACATGTGGGTTGAGAATGGTAAGGCCAAGAAAAAACATTCAAGTATGCTAGAGATTCAATGACACTCCTGCATTCCCCCAATGATGAACATGGAGTTACAGGATTTAATGTTGGCTCTGCTGGATTTTGGCCTTCCTGAGGTCCTGTTCTTCCTTTTGATGACCCCAAGCTTCTTTTTAGTTATATTTACTCTGGCACATTGTATATTGGGATGTGTAATTTAATTTTGTGTTTTTATTATTTTTATAGTCATTCACAGCTAGGGGTTGTCTTGAATCTCAGGGGTCCTCGAGCTTTTTTATTTTCATTTTTTAAAAATTTTATGAATAATGATGGAACTATTAAGACTGTGTGGAGATTATGGAGACGTGCTGAATCCATTTTTGCATTAGAGATAGAAGTAAGCTTTTTGTTCGGTTCAAGTTGACAAGGACTTACAATGGCTGATTTCCATTGTTGACTTTGTTGAATTTAGAATCACCTAACACACAGCTAAGCATGCATCCTTGTATGCTTGTTAAGAGTTTCCAAAGAAGATTAACTGAAGGAGAAAGATAGATCATGTACTGAGGTCTTGACAGAGTAAAAGGGGAAAAGAGGAAAGTGAGTAGAAACCAAGCATTTGTCCCTTTGCCCTCTTGTTTAAGTGATATAAATAGCTTTCTCCTCCCACACACTCCAGATGACATGATGTCTCTTCCAAGAGCATGGTGCCCAGAGATAGTGAAATGAGATCCTATGAAACCATGAGCCAAAATAAGCCCTTTTCTCTTGACTTGTTTCTATTGAATGTTCTTGTTACAGAGTATAAAAGTAACCAGAGTATTACACAGTATAAAAATAAACACAGCACAATGACAGGGCCTCCCATCACAATGAAGATCGTGATGCCCAACACCAGCTAGGCATCTTCTTGTCCTGCATGACAAACTCTGCACTTCATATGATCTTTGCATGTGACTTACAAAATCACCTCAGCATGCAGGTTTTCCTTGGTTCTAGATTTTCTTGGTTCACAGATTGAGCACCTGAGACAGGGAAGGTACACATCTATTCCAAGAATGACACACAGAGACACAGGGAAACCTGCTGTTCCACCTCCCAGCACAGCCCAGGGGTTCATGGGGTTGGAGCATGACATTCCCTTGAGCAGGAAGATATTGTCAAGTCTCATTTCTGAAATGAAAGCAGCTATCATCTGTTGAAAGACTTGTATGAATCAAGTCCATTATATCATGAGCTCATAAGAACTCTCAGATGTTGACATGACCCCACTTATGAAATGAGGAAATTGCAGTCTAGAAGGGCCGAAGAACTTGGACCTGGGGGCCAATGTGAGAAAAAGTGCAGAGCAAATCACTGTCACCAAGTGGTTTTTTGTTTTTGCATCTTCTACAGATATGTTAGTGGGGATTACTCCCCAAGTCTCTTACATCATAGTGAGGCTGGTTCTGTATCTCCTCCTATGGGAAGAAACAGTAAAGGGATGGTAGGGTCTGTTTCCTAGGTGTAGTTGAAGTCTGAAGCTTTTCAGCTTCACGGAGCTATGGATTTCAGCTAGTGCAATCAGCTGAGTAACCACACCACTGCCAAGCTCCAGCACATCCTAGAAGTCCCCTTACATATTTTGTGGGAGTTGGTTTCCAGGGAGGTGGTTTTTTTTTTTCTTTTTTGCTTTTTCAAGAATGTAGGCTGGAAACATAATCCGTAGCTTTTCTACTCCTTGAAAAGCATCCACTACTGCAGGCTTTCCAGCCTCCTGTAGAGTGTGTGTGTCTCCGTGCTACATGTATCAGATGCTTGTTCCTCTTAACGCACTGGATGGGAGCAGCATATTTACTTAGCTTTTCATCTACTAAGGGACAGCATGCGGTTTCAGCTGGTTAGGGTTAGGGACACAGTTATCATAAGCAGTCACACAAGGAAACTCCTTCTGCAGTGGTATTGATGATTGAAGAATCATAATTAAGAATGAGAGATTCTTCTGTGACAAGCCCCACCCCAAAAAGAAACAGTCCAGACAGGAAGCCATTGAAGAGAGTCCTTAAAACTTACGCTAAAGATGCTGAAGTGTGGCTCTTCACAGCCAATGGCTTCTGGCGGGGTGGGAAGGGCTCAGTTATCTTTAAGGAGCTGGCCCCTGGGAACTCAATCACGCTCCAGTGAGTATATGGGTGACACAATTTGGACTTGGGTGTCATTTTTCTTTGGGGGGACAGGGGAGGGCAAAAGGGTGGGTGGGTGTACCTAGGAAGAATGGAAGTGAGTGTAATCGGGATGCATTGTATAAAATTCTCAAACATTCAATAAAAATATTATGTTGGAAAAAAAGAGAATTTTGTATGGACATGCCTTAATTCATTTTAGAGTAAGCATCTGGGGAAGGAATAGCTGGGCTGCACACCTTAGGGCATCTTGAACCAGGCTCCACCTTTCTTCCTGTAGACACTCACTGGTTTCCATTCCTGGTGCCCCTTGACAGTATCTATTTCAATGTTGGTTTAACCAGTTTTGTATGTTTTCTGCATACTCCTCATGACTGTCCACTGACTGTGTCTCTGGACTTAATTTGGAGAAAATATGCATGGAGCCTAAATTATGAAGTCTTGTTAATCGAATTATTATTTACATGCTTTCTTTCATGAATTCAGTGTGGTCTCCTCACAGCTCTTCTACTGCTGGTGTTCTGGGCCCAAGACGCTGTCATTTCCTGCCTGATGGCATGTCTCCCTGATCCTCCTTCAATAGTGTTTCTTTAATTCCAAAAATAAATAACATGTGAATATGATAAAATGTAAATCATTCCATATCATTATTATTTTTTTTTTTGGTTTTTAGAGACAGGGTTTCTCTGAATATCTCTGGCTGTCCTGGACTCACTTTGTAGACCAGGCTGGCCTCGAACTCACAAAGATCCACCTGCCTCTGCCTCCCAAGTGCTGGGATTAAAGGCGTGCGCCACCACCGCCCGGCTAATTCCATATCATTATTGTTAAAACAAATCTATTCTAAAAAAGGCAAAAACAACTTCCAAGGCTGTCACCCAGCATTCAGGGAGACCTGGGGCTGGCTCTTCATTTCTCCTTTTCCTCCTTGTGTCTCTGCTGAGGCCATTCTTCTCAGGATACTCTAGCCATGACCTCTACTGTCATCTTTCAATGACTTTACTTCATTGATACTTTCTCAGCAGATGCCCAGTTACTGGCTGAAAGTGCCCCTACCTGTTCAGGAACTCCATGAGAAGTTGTGGCTCTGTTCTCCCTCACCTGCCTAAGGCTTTCTCTGATTGACTTTAATAAAAATCTGCTGGTTGGTCAACTAGCTTGGGAGGGAGTGGAAGGTGAGACTTCCTGGGAGAATTTAAGGGACTCTGGGGAGAAGGAGGAAGGCCTTTCACCAGGAGACATGAGAGGAGACAGATGTGACTGGGGGCCTGGAAAGTATAGCATGGCTGGATGGGGCTAGGTGGTCAGTTTAACTTAGGTGAGATAGTTGAGACTCTGCCCAACTAAGGCCTAAGCTTTGAAATATTAAAAGGTCTTGGTGTCTTTATTTTTATGGCTGAAGGGCCACCACGGTCCTTCTTTGCACATTCAGGGTGTAATGGTTTGAATGAGAATGCCACCCCGCCCCCAATAGGCTCATATTTTTGAATAATTGATCCCAAGTTGATGGAATTATTTCAGAAGGATTGAGAGTTGCGGTCTTGTTGGAGGAAGTATGTCATGGGAGTGGTTAGTTAGCTCTCCACTGCTCTCTGTGTGTCTTGATCCTGTGGATCAGGATGTAGGCTCCAGCACCATGCCTGCCTGCTGCCATGTTCCCCACCATAATGATTATGCACTCTAATGCTCTAGAACTGTGAGCTCCAATAACCATTTTCTAAGTTGCATTGAACATGGTATCTTATCACAGAAGTAGAAAAGTAGCTAAGACGTGGGGTCACTGAGAATATTTGTGAGACATATAGAGACAGGGACTTATCTCATCTTCACGGCTAGACTATATATGGTGCCTGACATGGAGTGGGATGCTGAATACCATTTACTAAGTAAGTGAATGACACTTTATTGAATGTAGAAGTGGCAGAGACAGAATCATTCACAAATGGTAGGATGTATGGGACCTTATATGACCATCACAACAGCTTAGAAGGTGGAGAAAGAAATGGCAAGTTGGAGAGTAAAAGTGAGTTGATCTAGCATAGGGTCCCAGAGATAGAATTTGAGCTCAGGTGTGAAAAATGTACTACTGTAACTGACTCACTGTCCTTCCAAGACACAGTACTTGTCACAAGTACGTGTCAAACTCACACATACAGATTGAAGTGCTATTCCTTGCAGGATCCTGGTGCCAGAATCTTGAGGGATGGGCCAACTAGACAGGGAAACATAGGGCTCCTCTGATATAAACAGGAGCCATGAGAGACAGGGGAACAAGGTAGGCCTGAAAAGGTCCATCTGGAGGTGGACATGAGGCTTTGACAATGAGCTGGTGACATTATGGTGGTAACAAATGCCCATGTCAGCATACTGATGGGACGGTGGAGACAACGACAGGGCAGAAATGGTTGGGAGGTAATGCCTTCACCGGAGGACTCATCCCTAAAGGGGAGACTTAGAAAGTGACCTGAGGAGGAGTCACTCATCCCTTCCACTCTTACTTTTATATTTATTTATTTATTTATTTATTTATTTATTTATTTATTTATTTATTAGCTAATATTACCTAGTGACTTGCAGAGTTAGTTGAATACTGAATGTTTAAGACTGGTATGAGTTTTTACTGTTGTGAGCTCACTGGTTTACTCTCTTGAGTCCACCTATTAGGAAGGGACGATATGACAGAATGCTACAATTGGAAGGGGTGATATTAAAAATATTTATCAACCATTATGTCACAGTGCCAACCTGGTAGATCGGATTCCAGCTCTCCCTGGAGGGGACATTGGTCACAGAAGTGGATGAGGCCATCTCTCATAATGGAGCTGGAGGGTGGCACTGGAAACAAAGGGCAATATTCAACAGACCATCTACTGCTGAGAACCTCATTTGGTGGAGATCACATTAAAACAAAAACAAAAACCCAGCAAAATGGCAGGAGTCACACATCCATCACACAGACACAATTAGCTATAGTCAAATCTTACAGGATTCCTTATTTCTACAGTTCTTGGAGAAATATCCCTGGGCCATCTGTTATTGAGGAGGTCCGAGGTAGAGTTTTGAAAGCTGGTTACTTTTAGTTCTGAAATACTTGAGTAAGACCTGTTGTTGGGGTTTCCTACATAGAACCTAGAAACCAATTGAGTAGAATTGTCAGGCCGCACAGAGTAGATACTTCTGGCCTTGGAGGCCATCTTGAACTAAAATCAGAATACAACTATATTGCATGATGTGTGCACACTGATGGAGAACTTGCAGCAAAAATAATCCAAGAGCAGGTCAAAACCTC
Source organism: Lophiomys imhausi (assembly GCA_907164525.1). Taxonomy (NCBI): domain Eukaryota; kingdom Metazoa; phylum Chordata; class Mammalia; order Rodentia; family Muridae; genus Lophiomys; species Lophiomys imhausi. Next base: position 1,049,744 of record CAJQZJ010033660.1, on the reverse strand, counting down.
AATAGTAGGTAGGCACTAATGTCCAGCTAACTTCCATTACCTTCTTAAAAATAAATAAATACTACTACTACTACTACTACTACTACTACTACTACTACTACTAATAATAATAATAAAACACCTTTTCCTCCAAAAGTCTCCTCCAAAAAAAATGAATCTAGGTGGCCCAAATGTGAACCCTAAGAAGGTGGAAGGGCCTTAAAATCCTGACTGTAGTAGCTAAAAAATTCCATTCTGAATTCTTGGCCAGGGTTCTCTCTATACATTGTTCATGCATAGTACACGTGCGTGCATTCAATGCTTCATGAAAATGCAGATGTTCTCAGTGATGTCAGCTGCTCAGTTTCCTGGAACGAGTTACTCTCTCAAGCCTTGAGAATCCACCAAGTCATCGTGAGAGTTGGGGACTACATGGACTTCACATCCTAGCCTTACCTGCCTGATATGTCTCTTTGACATGGTAAATTGTAGCACATGTCATGGGTTCAACTCTGCCCCAAAAGATGTACTGCAGCCTTCACCTCTGGCCCCTGTGATATGATCCTGGTTTTTGCAGTATCCAAGATAAGGTATGACACATAGGACAAGAGTGATCCTGATTAAGTAACTGGTATTCTTATAAGGAGGGACACATGGAGAGGCTATAAGAAGGCAGAGGCAGAAGTGAGGGACATGTCCTCAGCTGAGGAATATTTAAGGTGCAGGAAGCACAGAGAGTTGGGAAGAGGGCAGGTCCCAGTGCCTTTCAGGTGCAACCTGCCAATACTTAGGAGTTTTGTTTTCTTTCTTTCTTTCTTTCTTTCTTTCTTTCTTTCTTTCTTTCTTTCTTTCTTTCTTTTTGGCTATTTGGTTTCTATAACTCTGGAGGAAACTCTGCTACATAAGCTACCCAATCTATGGCCATTTTCTATAGCAGACTAGGAAACTATACCAACAAAAGCCTCGGCACATGACACAGGTCTTGGGGCTCCTTAAAGATCTGACTGTGTGTGATAAGAAGCCTAAGGTGCAAAGCCAGACACAAGCTGTGAACTTGTCAAACTGGCCTGCCACGTGGCCCCTGTGCTCTTTGTCTCCCTTTGATTGTCATGTTCAGTCCTAGCAGAGATTTTCTCAAGTCTGTTTCCCAGCCTTCTAAGACTTCAGAATGTTTAGCCTTTCAGCCATGTTTTTAGAAAAGTCTAAAGAGAACTCCCTAATTAGCTCTAGTTTATAATGATTTTGAAAAGACAGGTCTAGATTGTTGTTTAAGGGGAAAAAATCAATATATCAAACAGATCGCCCCACAGCAATGTTAGCTCTGATCTACTCTGAGGCCAGCACATAAAGAGTGGCTGTGACACAGATGTACCACCTCACTATTATCCTAAGACACTGATGAGTTTCTAATCAGAACATGTCCTGTCTAACAGAGAAACACAAACCAGGTAGACAACATGGCTATTACTTTAAAATTCTACCACTCTGAATTTTAAGTACCTTTCCCTCTGATTTGGTCACTGTTCTATCACTGTGAAGAGATACCATGACTTTGACAACTTTTATAAAAGCAAGCATTCAATTGGGACTTGCTTACACGTTCAGAGGTTTAGTCCATTATCATCATGGTGGGGAGCATGGCAGCATGCAGAGACAGACATGGTGCTGGAGAAGCAGCTGAGAATTCTACATCTGGTTCCATAGGCAGCAGGAAGAGAGAGACACTGGGCCTGGCTTGGGCTTTTGAAATCTCAAATCCCACCCTCAGTGACACACTTCCTCCAATAAGGACACACCTCCTAATTTGTCTCAAGTAGTGCCACTCACTGATGATTAAGCATTCAAATATAAGAGCCTATGGGGGCCATTTATATTCAGATGACCACACACTCACATCTTCCAGGAAGAGTTAGAATGAAGATTTGGGCAGATCCTGGGCATAAAAACAAAACAAAACAAAGCAGCTTTTGAGGGCTTTGAAGAGTGAATCTAGGTTTACAGTCATGATGCCAAGCAGATTCCCATGGAGCTGCTGCATCTTCACACGGTCCTCCCACCCTGAGCTCTGAAGGGCAGACATCCAATGTGGAAGAAAAGTGTGTTCTTGGCTCTCAGAACATGGAGACCAAGGTCAAATGCGTTCTGTTACTGCTTGAGCAGCTAGCATGGTTGGCACCAAGCTGTCATTTTAAACTATCTCAAGACCCAGCCATACCACTTCTGGGTATACCCAAACAATTCCTTACCAAACCACAAGGAAGTTTCCTCATCTATGTTCATAGCAGCTTTATTTGTAATAGCTAGAAACTGGAAACAACCCAGATGTCGCTCAAACGATGAATGGATAAAAAAATCGGTGGTACTACACAATGGAATACTACTCAGCTATCAGAAACAAGAAAATCATGCAGCTTACAGTCAAATGGATGGAACTAGAGAAGCTCATCCTGAGTGAGCTAACCCAGATTCAGAAAGATGCACATGGCATCTATTCACTTATAGTCAGATTTTAGCTATATAGTACAGGATAACTATCCTACAACCAATACACCAAAAGGATCAGGAACATAGATTTTGTTACCTATTAATGGGACAATTCTCCCTAGGGGTGCTTCCATGTAGGCCCCCAGTGCAAGAGGAAGCTCTTAGCCCTCTTATGACTGTTGAACTGAGAGGGGGTGATTTGTAGGGACACTCCACATCAGAGGAGTGGGATGGGTGGGAGAGGGAGGAAAGGATGGGAGGAGTGGAAAGAGGGCACTGTGATGGAGATGTAATGTGAAGTAATAAATAAACAAAATAAAATAAAAACTATTCAAGTCAACATGGCAAAACCTTTTTTGTGGGGAAGCAAAGCGCTTCCTACAAATTAGTAAATACTGTAATGCGCTCTTTCACTATCCGGTTTGACCCTCTGACTGTTTTTCCATATGGTGCACAGGATGCATGCTGGGTAAAAGCTGTGAACTACTACACATGTGGCTAATTGATTTCAGCGACAGGCAGAAGGACACTAAGTGTTCTGAAGAATGGGTTCACTTTCTCCAGAGGTCAGCTCTTGATCCACAACTAGCATTTTCCTGTTCTTCCATATTTCTGTTTCTAAGTTTTGCGTCTCCCCTGCTGGAAGGGAAAGGTGGGGCATGAGGCATGCAGTATTTACAGTGAGGGTGCAGGAGCTGTAGGAACAATCTTTCTTTCTGAAACTACCCCAGGCAGGCCTGCCCTACACTCAGGGCTCTGTTAGCTCCTGTAGTCTCTGGAAATGCAACCCTGAGAGGCAGGGGATTCACTGCTGCCCCACAAAGGTAGCTTGTGGGCACTCACGCATCTGCGATGCTTATTCTTCTATGCTTCTCTCCTGAACTTTGGCTATTTCTCTCACAATAATGAGGCCTTAGTGTTTTATTTCCTTAGAATAATATTAAAAGAACCTTCATGTCGCTGAGGATCTTGGCAGCTTCTTATAGTGCCTAACAAAACATATCTTTCCTCACAAGGTATGAGAGGAAAAGTCCAGACGGTGTCGTTAGAACCGCTGTTCCCTGGGGCTTTGCTTCTTCTTTAACCCTTCCCCGTGTGCCAGCCTCACACTGTGCAGAACTCTCCTGAGCAACATGCTGATGGCCAGATGCTCACTGTATAGGAGATGCTGCTGACACCAGTGCTGAGTGGTTCTAGGAGCACTTAGTGAGTGATGTGTAGGATGATGATATCAGTTCTTCTTACTAAATCCAACTGCCTTGTCTGACCCGTTCATTCTACAGCCTGTACCCTCAGTGAAGTCTAAAATACCTTTTGGTCATATAGGTCAGAAATATATGAGAACCATCAGGAACCACTAAAACTGCTGCTAGCTGCTTCTGGACCCCACTAGGTCTAGATGCATCTAGGACTCCTGAGAGCAAGCACAGCCATGGGGTGCAAAGGATTATACCAGTACTTCCTCATGGCTTAGCCTCTCTCAGTTGTTTGTGGGCATGTGCTAGAATAGAACGCACATGGCGCAGCAGTTCCACGATGTGTGTTATCATCAATAAACATCCTCTTGTTGGATCCCTTATCTACCCAGAGCCTTGCTAGCTGCTCGGCTCACTGCTATTTCAGATTTCCTGCAATATGATGAGAAGCAGTGTTTGTATGAGTCACCTGAGGGAGCATTTTCTCTGCAGACGTAATTGATCCTGTGGATGGCATCTGTGGTAGCCAGTAGCTCCCAAGGTAGGGAGTCTGGTGTGTTCTACAGAGATAATGTCTCTCCAGGAAGTGGCCAGCAAACTATGCTAGACGTGCTTCTGTGCCCGTTTCTTCATCCTCTGAGCACCTGTTGCCAAGCAACGTATGCTGTGGAGCTGAGCCTGCAGGCTGTGTGAGGAGGAGAGGAGGAATCAATCGGATTACTCCCACATCTGCCTCTGTGGTCCTGGACTTGGGAAAACAACATTCCTTTTAATACAAGCCTGACTACTAACTCTCCTCCATGAGCCCCTCTAGCATCCCTCATCCTTAGGCAAGATCACCAGTGAGTACTGAGGATCAGCATGCATAGGCCTCCTTGGGTTTATGAGGCAGAAATTCCAGCTGTAGTTTCTCCACATTTTAATTTTCTATGTATGGTTGACTGAGGGCTCCAAAGACTTCACATGGAGATGGCAAATAAAGCCACATAGGCTACACAGCTGAGCAGATAATGTGACACTGCAATCTCCATCTACAAAGTAAAAATCACTCTGGATCCCAAATTCACCAAAGAGCCTTGCTCAAACCATGAGATATTTGCATTTTAAAGTTGTGGAAGTATTGGCTTAATCTAATAGAATAAAAATACACACAGAAAATTGAAATCATATCTTTAAACTATTAATATCTCTAAACACCTTCCAACCAACCAATGCTAGGCATTTTAGAAAGGCTACCAAGCCTTAAATGCAGGTCCTTGGGGGCAACTGGTCAGTAGTCCTTACAAACCAGCCAATGGGAACACAGGACAAGTTGGAATTTGTCTTCAGGAACACTGCAAACAACAGAAACTGCAGTAGTTGAGGTTTCTTAAGTCCATTCATTTTTTCTGAACCTCTTGGCAGGTCCATCACTGTGTGAAGCCTTAGTGTTGGTGTCGTGGCTTCGGTCTGCCTGGCCCCATCCAATCTCAGAAGGCTCTGCTTTCCTCAGCTGGCCTTGGCCTTGGTGCTGAGGCTTCTGTCTGTCTGTCCTTTCTGAATCTCAACAAGGAAGGCTCTGCCCTCCGCAACTGGCCTCTGGCTTGGTGCCAAGGCTTTTGCCTGTCTGGCTTCTATGAATCTCCACAGGGCAGGGGTTGCACCATGGCCTCTTCTGCCTGCTTAGGCTTGCTCGGGGCAGGTGCCACTCTCTGAGGCCTTTCTTGACCTCAGCCTTGGTGCCAGTAGTTTCTGCCCCCTCACTGGGCACCTCGATCTCTGGGCAGGTCTGTACTCCACAGCTGCCACTTTTATGGCTCCAAGTGAGGTTTTTCACCTGTGCTCCGCCCAATCTCTGCCACAAGTTTGGGCAGCAGCAAGCAGTGAGGAGCAGCATGGAGAAACAATGTGAAGCTCAAAAACCCTGTCAAGTTTCCTGGGCTTTCCTTTTCATACACTCTAATTATGGATCAGGATGCTTTCTCATTGGCCAGCTTTATGCCCTCCTCACAAGGTCCACCTGTTGACCAGGATCACTCACTCTGCCAGGTGTTCCCCACAGGTGCAAATTATTAGGCTGATTTGTACACCACTTTCCTGAGTCTATTTTTCAGAAGCCCTTACATATTCATTCAACATAACCATGTTTCCAAAGAAAGCCAAATCTCCACTACAAAAAAAAAAAAATGGTTTACCCAGTCAATTTATTAAAAGGGTCAAATGTGGCATTCCAAGAAGTCAAATCTCTGTCACTAAAACTGTAAGTAGGTACCACCCATGACAGTGACTGTAGCCTGTTTTTTTGACAAGAGAGCAGTTGTGGCCAAGTAGGAAAGAAAGGTAGCCAGTGCCGTCCTACACTAACTGCTACAGCCTGTGAGAGAACATATGTTTCTCACCTATCCTCATCTCCACTGGCTTTGCCAATAAACTATGCCAGCATGTTCTTCAAGGTATCACCTTGAGCACAAGGTGGAATAGGTATTAAAAGGCCTGGCGGGTGTCTAACTACATATCTGCTCCACATATACAGTGCAAGCTTTGGAGTTAATGGTCTGATTTCTTCACAGCTACTCAAAACAGAGAGCAACAATCCCCATATTCAAGAGGAATGGTCTGGGACATGGGAGGAATGGTTAGAGGACAGTGGAGCAGCTAGTCTTGGATATGACAACTGACTGACTGCTTCATTATGCTGACGGCATTCTCTGTTCACAGGTGACATGACTGGGACCGGAGCTGAGGAATTGTCTCTGGCAGCGTGTGTGAGCTGTTCTTGCTGTGTCACTGTTTCCCCCAGGGTCCCTGCATACCAAGGCATCCCACCTACACTGCAAGGCAGATGCGTTCTCTGACTTCTCTACTTACAGAGAGATCTTAAGGGACACACCTCTGTCCGCTCACTTTGCTTCCCATTAAGAAAGCAATATAATTATAAAATGCCCAAAGAGGGACTCCTGTGAAATTGATGTGGTTTCCGGAGTGCCGAGTGCTGTCTTTGTTCATATTTCACATGCACATGCAATTAATCAATTCTGCAAGTGGTACATGCTTGGTTTTGCAGTTAATTTGAGGAAGCAATGACTTCAAGCCCAGTTAAGATTTCCCTGATGGTGACAAACAAGCTTACACAGAATAGTGGGTTTTCAAACACTTCTCCACTGCAGTTTTCATCAGAACCTAATATCAAGACTTCCAGACAGTTTCAGATGAGTGTGGTTAGTACCCTTCTTATTGCTTAAACCTTATGATGCTCAGGAAGAGGCTACCCGAGGCATAGGTTATGTACTTTCAGGGTCCCTGTAGAGCAGGTGCATTTTCCTCTTGGAAGTGGGGGAAAGGTCACCAGGCCCCAAAGCTATGTAGAGCCTTCAGGGTGCATGGCCATTACAGGAAACACTGGTCTTTCATCCTGTTTTGCACCATCCAGTGCTCTCTTCTCTCTTCTGGTTGCATCTTTTTTTTTTTTTTCTCTAAACATACGATCTATGTTCTCCTGTTAGACCAAGACATCACAGTCACATCCCCAAGCTAAGTGAGAATGTTGTCTCTGATGGGGATACACTGCAACCCTGGGCTGTTCCTGAAGCCTGAACAACATTTAGGCCTGATCTACTGAAAAAAATAGAGTGGTCTCTGAGATGGATAAAATGCCACACATGTTACACACTACTTTGCAGGAAATTTTAACTCCCCGAATCCCAGCAATTATCCTGAAGAGCAGTAATAGCCATTGTAAAAACGTATTAGCTTGAGCTACAGGAAGCTGCCAATTTTGAAAGTCAAAAACAATGGATTATCAGTCACATCTTGTTAAACACAATAAAAGAGAAGGCATAATACTGTCAGAAACCACAAAATCAGCAAAGATTTGGTCCCTTACTGTGCAGAAATGCACATGTATTCAGAGCAATAAATCTAACTGGCCAAGTTACTAAAAACTCAAATATTACATTCTTCCAAACACACTGGTGGAAAGACAGCATACAGGGTCATGTGAAGGCCTGAGAATGAATAGAATACAGTGTCCAGGAATTTTGCTTTAATAGTTTCCCTGCACCAAAGTACAAAGCAGTTTTATGAGCTATTGAAATACACATGCCTTTGAAAACAGGATTAATGAAGAAAATAGCAACTAGCAGAGTTAGTGAGTTTCCAGACAGCTCTGCTGCTGCTATGAACTCATGCTGGGAAGAGAGAGGGCATCAGGATGAAGTGTGAGAGAACCAGTGTGTGTGTGTGTGTGTGTGTGTGTGTGTGTGTGTGTGTGTGTAGGGGGTGGGTGTTTGGCTTTAGCTGACAAAGTTACATGTTACATTAGAGAGAAGACAAACATGGCAAGAGACATTAATGAAGGGAAGGAGCTCTAAGGAAAACTTTTTTTAAGTGAATATCAAATATCGTTTTGTTTTTTTTCAAAGTGAAGTGGGTTTAAAACATTTCCAAGGACCGCCTGTCTCATCAGAACTGAAGTTCTAATTTGTAGTAAGGATGCTAGAGCCACTAATTAGGACACAAGCCTGCGTTTCTAGAGACAGTATAGCCTGACAGCTATAACACATCCCTCATTTAACCCCCCCTCTTACGCACACACCCTCCACAAGAGACATGAAGGCTACTTAACAGAGTCAATAAAGACATCTACCTGGATTCTGTGTTCTCTTCCTGCAATGACTTTTATGCATGCCAAAGAACTCACTGTGGTGTATGATTATCACTTAAGAACAATCTCTCCAACTCAGACATTACTAAGTGTAAATATCTAAAACAAATAAGATGGGATGGAAAAATTCACACAAGTGTTCAATTTCATCCACATAATATGATCGATGTCAGGAAATTAATAAGGGGCTATGGAGGTGGTGGAAGATTGTCAAGGGATGGAGATGGAGAGCAGTGGTGTTAAGAGGTAAAGGAGACCAGTGGAAAAGGAAGGGTTAATGGAAGAGTAAAAGGAGGGTAGGGGGAAGAAGGGAATGGGGAGGGACAGCTAACATTATGGCATTTTGAAAAAGTGTATAGAAGCCTACTACTTGATCAGCCTCCTAAATATAATGTATATTTAAAAAAAAACTTTAAACCTCGCTTTTAAAGTTTTTTTAAATATACATTATATTTAGGAGGCTGATCAAGTAGTAGGTATATTGATACATAATTAAGAGTATATTTAACCACAATTGAATAGATCTTTGTATATTGATACAAATTTAAAGGTAACGCTTCCTAATGGTATCATACCTAGAGATACTTAAAAATAAAATGTGAAGCTCTGACCTCTTGATGCCAACCGTCTAAAACGGTCTAGGATAGTTAAAACAAACTCCTAGTCATGCAAACATGTCACTTTGTTAGCTACTATGACAGTCTATCACAGATATTCTCTAAACTACCCAGTAATCAAGTTGCTAAGAGACAAGCAACATTTGCTTATCTAAATACAAGAGATGGATAGGGCATCTTCAAAAACCCCAAGAGATCTGCAGAATATGGCATTCAAAGATGTTATCTTAAATCAAGATTTTCTTTTTTTTTGATATCGAGACATATCAGCACCGGACAGCACCCCCTATTCTACTCCAAGTAGAAGATAAGCATCGAAGAACCTCCACTGTAAGATGGTTGAATTAGTGGCAAGCCTATCTCTTGGCATGAAAAAACCCCTTGCACCAACTGCAGACAGACTGCTGTCCAAAAAGGACAAAACTTGGTAGCAGGGAAGTCGACAGCCTAACTCTGCCAAGACAGGGTAGGTAAGTCCTTCATAATCCCTGCTCTACAACAAATGTCTGTCAGAGAAACAGGACCCAAAGGCTGAAGACTGATGCTGGAATGTATGGAGAGAAAATGGGAACTGTCCAGGCAGTCATTGGTATGTCCTTTCTTAGTTTTGGAAGCTGCAAGCCCTGCACTTCCTATATAAGCAAATATATTTATCCCTCTCAGGTCTCTGAGGTGGTTGAAGAATAGACAGCTAGAGTCTCATAGTTAAATTTTGAGTTGTTTAGGAATCAAGAGGGTGTTATAGATCTAAGAAGATACTCTTAAAAGTGTGTTGCAAGTTAGTATGAATGTTGAGTCACATATAGACCTTTAAACTCATGGAGATGGTTAGATAGTAGAATGTTAAAGTCAGGGGCCAAATATGTATAAACTGGACATTGGGAAGGTATACTGGGCCATTTAACTCTCATAAATGTGGCATATTTATATCTATTGTTTTGTATAATACTTACTGTTATAAGAGAAGGAACCATCTGTTGGACTGAAAGGGGAAACTTCTGGGGGGAAGAGGGTGGAAGGGCGGGATAGGAAGGGGGAATAGGGAGGGGTTTGTTACTGAGATGTAACTTGAAGAAAAAAAAATAAAGTATTTAAAAAAATGTCAAAAAAAAAAACTTTAAATGGAGTCATCCTATAAATGGTTCAACAATGCCCATACTAGATACCACAGACTAACAAACAAAATACCACTGCCAAGGATGAGGTTTTTTTTTTTTTTTTGAGTTGTTAGCCATTGAGGTCCCATTGCTAGTGGTGTTAGTTCACTCTTGATAATATGCCTCTGTTGTAGAAGACAACATGTACCTTAGTCATAGAACATAGAGCTACCAAGCTGGTACTAACTTGGAAACCTTATCCTTACTAGCTAGCTTTCATGGTGTTGGAATGTGCTGGTCATACTACCAGAGGATGGATGGAATTAACCATCAAGTTTACGTAGCCGTGAACCCTGGGGCTATAATAATGTCTGGCATGGCAAGACATGTCCACTGGTGGAATGATGACATGAATTTCATAGGAGCCAACTACTTTCTGATTGGATTTAAGGCCTGATCCACAAGATGAAGCACATCCCTGGTAACATTATCAGAGCTAAAAACCTGTGGGTAGATATTAGAGGCCCTAATGGAGAACCTAATTAGTCTGCCAAATGGGCAGAGCATTAAACCAACTCCTAATGACTTATCATTATGCCCATAGTTTAGTGCAAGTTTCAACCCTTATCGGAGAAACTTCTTTTTTCAGATGGGGAGTAACACAGAGGCCCACAACTGATCAAAGTGCAAAGAGTAGGGTACTGTTGAATGCTTAGACATAAACAGCAGATCTGTATCCCACCTGTGTCCCCTAAGACTCAGAGATCACAGAGGGGGGGAGGACAGGGACCCTGTCAGAGGCAGAGGCTGTGCATGATGACCATGAGATAGTGTCTTCCAGATACAACAGAGCAGTTGACCTCACAGGACTTGTGACAGCTCAAGCCAGACAAAGTGTAAGCATGGAGAAGTTGGGTGAGAATGACCTCTCACCCGCTGCTGAGAAGCTATTGGCAACTGTCGGTATCCGGGAGTCATTTTTCTTTAAGGGTGCTTCCCTTTGTATATCAAACTGCTCCAGTGGGTGATCACACATCCAAGAGTATATGGGCAGCACAAATTGTACTTGATGAGCTTAAAAGCAAAGAGGACATAAAGTTGGGTGGTTAGGGAAGGAGGAGTGGATCTCGGAAGAGTTGGGGGAGGGTGTTGAATATGATCAAATACATTGTATAAAATTCTGAAAGGACTAATAAGTTTTTTTAAAACAAAACCAAAGTTTATTGAGACTAATGTCCATGCATATATAAATTCACTGCTTTAAAGGCTGGTACAATGCTTGCTTGCAAGAACATCAGTTTCCTACAGTACTTAACATTTGTCTACCAAACTTGGAAAATGGGCCACAGACATGGTCTAGTAGGAGAGATTAAATGCTAAGCAATACATTATGTTCAGAAGTGGCATATCATTTTTACTTCATGGTAATTTGGCTTTCTTTGTAGGTAATCATTGACACAGGCTTGAGAGAAAAGCTTGATTGATGCAGAAATAAATGTCTAATGGTTCCTGTAAAAATTCTCTCCCTGCACAGCATTAATTTTCTTGCTATATTTAATATGTATTAAAAGTACATTGGGGGTAAAGCTGTGGCAGAATGTGTGCTTACTAGCACATACAATCCCGGGCTTGATCCCCAGCACCAAAACCAAAACAAAACAACAAATACATCAGTACAATACACACACACACACACACACACACACACACACACACACACACACACACACAGGAAGAGAGAGAGAGAGAGAGAGAGAGAGACAGAGAGAGAGACAGAGAGAGAGAATAGATGAGAGAAGATAGACGAGGGAGTGTCATTATACTGATGGAATAGGAATCTTGTTTAAGGACCTAGCAGAGCTCTTGATTTATAGACCTGGTGTGGCAAGGGCTGCTGAGTTCAGGAAGGGCTCACTGCGCCTGCTAGCCAGTGCTCTCCTATCCATGGGAGCTGTGAAACAGAACTCCTGGGCCCACCATTACAGGTCGCTACAACTCAATCACAGAGTCATTCAGTATTTGGTATTTATTGAGCAGTTCTAGACAATTCATTTTATTTTGTGACTGCCTATATGGTATATATGTATGTAAGTATGTATGTATGTATGAATGTGCAAAACATACGTGTGTGCAGTCAGTAGAGACTGGGAGAGAGCACTTGATCCCTTGAGT
>CAJQZJ010033660.1:1020110-1037547 GCA_907164525.1 Lophiomys imhausi | reverse complement strand
AGAGACTGGGAGAGAGCACTTGATCCCTTGAGTTACAAATGTGAGTTCTATGTGGGTTCTGGGAACTGAACTTGGGTCCTCTACAGGAGTATCCCCTGCTTTTAACTGCTGAGCCATCTCTCCAGTACCCCATTTTTCATTTCTCAATGAAAACAATTTGTATTTCCTTAAAGATACTTTTCTTTTAACATTTTATTATTATTACTGTTGTATGTATGTGTGCACATATATGTGTGTTATATGTATGTATGAATTATGTTCAGGTATGGGTAAAAGCATGCTATAGCATTTGTGTGGCTGTCAGAGGATAGCTTTGTAGAGTAAGTTCTCTCCTTCCACCTTTGCACAGGTTCTATGGATTGAACTCATCAGGCATGTGCAGCAAGAGCTCTACCCACTGAGCCATCTTGCTTGCCCTAGCGACATTTTTCTATTACTTAAAGTATTCAATTCACTGAAAAAAAAAAAAACCAGTAATAGTTTTTAAGTTTTCCCCCACTTTGGATTTAAAAAAAAAATTATCCCAGGATGGCCTCAAACTTTTATCCCTCTTGTTTCAGCCTCCTGAGTTCTGGGACTACAGGTTAGCGATACTGGCAAATTACAAAAGAATAGTTTCTAACTATTAAACTGGCCACTTCTAAAACCACCATCTCCAGAGTCCTCTACTTGCCAGGAGCAAAAGGACAGCACAGTGGATCATGAACGGCTCTGAGGCTGCTGAAGGCAGGCAGATGCAGGAGCCATGGGCAGTCTCTGCTTGTGATCCCTGCAATGCTGCAGTCATCCTTATTCCGGGCAGTGCAGCTCACAGAAAGCAGCTCACGGGACACACCTACAGCCTGGTACATTGCTGTCACTAGAAGACATGGCCTTCAGAGATGAGGTGGCAGAGTACTGAGAACTTGGGGGAAAAATGAAGACCCAAATCCTTCTCATTTCAAAATGTTGCAGTGCCTTGCTCTCTGGGAAAAGAGGCTGTTCAAAAGGCCTGTGAGGCTACTTCTGATGTAAATGTAACACGGTGCGAATTGATACCATCAATATCTGCTGGCAAAGCCTACCAGTCAATCGACAAGACTCTTTGCAGAGTGCAATCAACAAGAAGCCCCAGGGCCAATATTTAAAAGATTGTTCTTTCCAGAACCTAGATGACATCTGACAGGTCTGAAGTCACACGATCCAGAGTCCCCAGGTGAGGCTGAACTTCTCAGGTATGCATATTCATCTGGAGCCCAGGTGAGGCTCTGATCACAAGCAAGTAGGATGTGGTAGTGCCTGTCTTTGCTGAACCTGTGGTCTAGTTTGAGTCAGTGATGTCACATGCAAGGTGAGAGAGAGCTCAACTATTGAATCATAGTTGGTTACAGGAGTCACAAGTCCTGATTCCTGAGAAGTCATCCAACCCAAGATAGTCTGTGTGCCTCTGAGCTGGGGTGTCCTGGGGGTAGGGGGAATCCAAGGCATGACAGAAGGATGACATTCATCCTGCCTCATTGTAACCTGGTCATAGGAAAGGCAGAGACAGCTAAGTGCATTAGAAAGCTGAGGCTAGAACTTATTCCTAAATCAGCTATCATGGAGGAACAGACAAAGTCCTTTGGGGTCACTCTGCCCAAATGTGCATACCTGCTTCTCAGATTCATTTCTCAAGCCTTAGGCCTCACAGACAGGAGTGGTCTGGGGCCCAGGACATGGAGGTTCGTGACCTTATGGTACCACCCACTCCTGCCGGCCAAGTCTGTGACTAAGAAAGCAGTTCATAACTGACCTTGAAAAAGAACACCTCAGCTGTCAGTCTAAGCATGCAGGGGACAATGTGTGAGGTGAGCTCCACCCCTGAGGTATTTGGAATTTTCTGTCCATTTCTCTTTTGGACCCTGGAATGAATGGATCTCTCATCCTTTGATTTAGACAACCCACAGGTTTCCTTGGAGTAGGTAGGCATGCTAATGATCTGGTCACACCTACCACAAGACAATGGTCTGCTCAAGGCTGTTTAGTGTATCTATTATACCATTGGGGTTTCTGGTCCAATTTCTGGCCCATTTTCTATCTAACTGTGCAACCCATACCATCTGGATTAAAGAAATGATTTCTTAAGGCAGGGCAAACCTTAGCTCTGTAAACTTATGCAAGGACATCAGGTCTTAGAATCAAAGAAGAAAAATCAAAACTTTATGGAAGAAGTGAAAGCTCATTCCAGTCAGGTGAGGGCCAGCTGGGTCGGGCCATGGACTCAGTCACAGATGTACTTGTCACATGGACATTAGACAGTAGTTGCACAAGCACTACTACTTGTCAGAAATACCTGCTATCTATTCTCCTGAAGCTTGCAGGTTTTCATCCTAAGTAAGGTAGGTTCTGAGTCTGCCATTCAACAGTGAGAGCTTCATTGCCTGGCATGACTTCTCCAATAGCCACCTCATGTACTATACATCACATCTGGCTTTTTGTCTATGCACATGTCCAAATTCCAAGACATGCAAAAAAATTCTAAAGACAGAAATATCTCTGGGTATCTGAATATCCAGTTTCTATGGAGACTGAAATCAAAGCGAGCTGTCTAATGAGAGGTTTTCTCCCACTTTTTAAAAACATAATTCTTGTCTGATGCTTTACAGCTTTGGAGCATGTTGAAATGCCTGCTGGTTATTATTCCAAACACATTTTGCTAATATGCAATTGCATATTCTAATGAGAATAGCTGATGACAGCTCATTTTTGTGGCTGTGCCCCCCTGGGACCCTCACAAATTCTCTGATTACATGGAAAGGCAGTGTTTTCAGAACTTCTGGAGAACTCTGTAGAGGCTTGTCTGCTTCTTCTCAATCTGGATGGAGTAGTCTGGGTGGATGCTGACTCCGGCACAGACCAAATTATTTTCACCTCTTTGAAGGGACCCATGAGACATTTTGTAAGTTGTCACCAAATTCAGTTTGCAAATGACTTCAGTCAAGAGTAATCCACTTAATTCCTGGGTGTTTCATTTAGAATTCATAACTATCTTCAAAGCAACCCCACGAACACACTGGCAAATGCTCAATTTTGTCACTGGTGTGTAGAGGAATTGGATTGACCCTACCAATAACCTAGTTAGGAAAGTAAATTTCATTATGGTCTGCACTGTTCTCAAATTATCTTTGGGAGACACACAGAGTATTGCCCCTCACACTCTCAGGAAGCAGGGTCCTCTCCATGGATGGTCTTCCTCTGACCTTGAGCACCTTCCCCTCTGTATCCTGAGTGTTTGGAAGAGCCCTGTGCCCACCACAATGCTCCAGGCCTTACCTTATGTGACTGAAAACCACATTCATACCCCTGGTCACTAGCTGTCTGCACATCTCTGCCCAGAATGTCCTCCCTCAGTGCCCTGTGAGCACCACCAGTCCTCAGCAATGGTACATGTTGCCTCTTGTGGAGGACCTTTTTCTCCCTGTCACATGGGTGCTGGTACCATGTATATTCTTAGAAGACCTCACAGGATGCTCAGATGCTCATAGCATCTCACTTTCTGGAACTATGTGTGTTTCCTATGGTATTTCACATCGATACCCAGGCTCCAGCACAGTCCTGACAAATGAAGATCTACATCCCATGGTACAGGTGGAGACCTGCACTCCCAGGGACATGTCTATCACCCCTCATTAAGACAGTGGCTTATGGTCATTAGTCCCCACCCTGGGTTCTAATTGGGGGATTATCATTCATCTAAGGAATTCAAAAGGTAGCAGAGCTGGTCTCAGGACCCCACTTTGAGGACTCAGCCCAGCTCAGCAGCTATGTTAGAATGCTAGCTGGGCCATCCTAGACAGAAGATACCACTCTAAGGTGAATGTAGGAGGATGGCTTTGACCACAGTAGATATTCAGAGTTTTCACAGATGGCACAAAGTCATTCACATCATGGATAAGGTTATTTACATACTGGATAAACTCTTTAGCCCCCCCCACCCCAACCCCACATTCTCCATCTGTGAAGTGACAGTAAGAATGTGGAATTCAAACCGCCCTGTGAGATTAAATCAAAGATAAGGCTGCAAAACTGAGCTCTTTGAGGCTCATTATAGATGCAGCAGTAAGTTCTGCTGGGTTGGGGCTTCTCTACATATGCATAGAGAACGAAGAAAGCAGAAAATAAAGTTCTTCTGTTTCGCCTCAGAAGGAGTTCCTGGCTGCTGCTCTGTTCCTGAGGACTCCAGTGTCACCACGGGAGGCAGCTGCTCAACTGATCTCAAAGGTTAGCTCTTCTTGGCTTTTCCTCTGTCTCTCTCCTTGGCCCATATCACACCTTGATCTCCCCAACCCTTGAAGACATTGTAACAGAGGAAGGGCCTGATCTGACCTCTGAAAAGCCACAGTCCTACAAGGAACGTTGCTACACAGGGCACATGTGGGGATATTGGAATGAACGTGGACAGTCTAGGGAGTATGTCCTGGAGAGATGGAAGCAGATTATCTTTCTGTATTTTAGGCCATGGGTTTAGAGTGACCGTAGGAAGGGGTTGATTATTGCAAAGGGCTGATTATTGTTCTGAGAAAAGCCCTGAGCTCTTGGGTGTTTACTCCATATTTGTTACTCAAAAATTGTAGAGGTAATTGAATTATCCACACAAGGCACATAAGAAACATGGTGGGACAGGAGAGAATGTGGGAGAGCTAGAAGTGGATCTAGTGTCTACTGTCCAGACTCTGGGTCTCTGTATATAACCATTCTGCACTTCTGGACTCCTGTACTTTCTAAGCACATGTGTAACAACATTAAGAGCTGGTCACGAGGGTCAGTACAGCAGTTGCAGCTGAACCTTGTGTGTATAGTCCTTGCAAGCCATGGGAGTTAACAGGAGCATCGAGAATGAGGCTGGTCTTTTAGCTATGGCTAGTTAGCTACATATCAGGGATCATGCCATATGCTGGACTTTGCATTGAATCAAACAAAGGCTGGAAATTGCAGGTGAGTTTTTCTGAACTGGACTTATTTGGGATTAGATAAGGGAGCTGAAGAATGTGCCTGGGTTGGGTTGGTGGCAGGTGTGTTCATTCTGGTGGAGGAAGTAATGGAGGGAATAAGGTCCCCGTGATGATGGGGCATGGGCCTGCAAGGGGACATAAAAGACCTGTGTGACCTCACCTGCCGCCATGGCCAGAGAACCACAGCCACACTGCACAAGTTCGCAGATGAAAGGATGAGAGGAACGGTGCGTGGCCCGACACCAAGACCATTTATGAGCAAATCCTAGGCAGACATGAGTCTTGGAACATGTGAGTGTGCCTCATCCTCTCCAGAGGGCAGAATCAACTCCACATTCTTCACATGGCCAGGCTCAGTCTCACAATAGGGATGATGGGAACAAAGGAACTGCATAGAGAGCCCATACTAAGCCAAGCACCCATCTTGTCCCCTTCTCTGCTTTAGGGTCACAGCAGTTCTTTCAGACAGATGAAGAAACTCAGACACCGTGAAGGTCTGAGCATACTGCAAGAGGCAGGGTTTGTTGAAGACACACTTGTTAATCATAGAATCAACCTCTCACACTGCTGTGCTCCCAGAATGCTCTGCTGCATAGGCTGTGTTGGGCTGAGCTGGCACAGATCGCTCCAGAGGCCCCCAGAGAATGTCAGAGAAAGGGCATGGGCACATAAGATGAAGAGACTCATAGATAGCTAGATCTCCAAGTGCAGAGCGAGCTCTTTTTACAAGCATCACCTCGGTACTGCAGTGGGTGGAGGTGGTTTGTCCTCTAGACAGTTTACCAAAGGCAAATAAGTTAGGGCCTCTGGACAGGAGGTCCAGGCCCTGTGAACATGAAGAAGACTTGGGTATGTGGCTCCGTCAGATGGTAGAGGGTACACACACCAAGGAGGCTGGAATAGCTACCGTAAGGTGGCCTAGCACCACCATGGGGCCCTTGCAGAGACACTGAGTCTTGGCATCTCTGATGATAACTTCTGGGTGAGCTCACACTAACATGAAAGGGGAAGTTTTAAGTCAATGCTGAAATGTTCATTTTCTGCTTGTATGATTTAAGGGATTTGGGGTGTCATTAATCCAGAAACACAGATCTACAGAGCCCTAACACTTTACTTTATATCGTGACAAGCAGCAATAACCCAGACATTAAGACCACACTGGTACCCATCCAACCTCTAATGCTTGTCTTGACTATGCCAATGCATGAATCTTCTCTCATTAGCTCCTCTGACTTCAACCAAGTTAGCACTTATTCTCATTCATGCCCCACTACACTTGGAGCTAAGATTACACATTATTGGGTGGCCATCCATTCGTCCTGGTGGTAAGTGATAAACCTAGAGCACAGTGGAGGCTGTCCTAAAAGCCAAGGGCAGGATGTAGGAGGGGACTGGGACTACATGCTATGCCTGGGCAGGGTTGACAAAGGCCAAGGGAGCATCGTTTAATCATGGCTAAGCCTCTGGTGGCTGTATCAGTGAGTCCCTGGCCTCGCTCCACTAAGTCTGAGGTCAGACTTCACCACAAGCCATTGCCTCCTGGGTTCTTTCCTCAATGATTCCAATTCCACAAACACCAAGCTCCTTCTTATTTGTGTGTGATGGATCAAAAAGAAAAGAGTTTAACAACACTTAATGTGCCACTAAGAGGATATTTAATAGCTTTGTTGATCTGTGTCTGAATACACAACACTCTTAAAGTAATTAGTGCAGCAGTAAGTCCCTCACTTACAATCCCCCTGTGTAAATGAAGAGTTCTCCACCTTCTGACGTGATCCAGCCTCTCAAGCCATCCAAGAAAAAGCCCTGGTCCTCTCTCCATTAACTCGGGGTAATGACTGTGCATGACTGAGCATGTGTGCTGAGAGCAGGTAAGTTGGAGCAATGTAGAGACAGTGAGTTGGTCTGTCTGCATGGAGGAAGAAGAGCCTGTTTGTGGAGCATGTCAGGCAGGATGGTGCTCATTTTGGCCACAAGGGAGCAGAGGAGGACACCAGGGGAAGATGAGCATCATAAGGAAGCCCAGGACTATTGGTGTCAGAACACTAGGCATCTGATTTGGGTCAGTATTATTCAATGGATAGGAAACACCACTGCTACCCATACTAGACCCCTAGATCAGTGGTTTGGAATCTATGGGTCTCGACCCTTTGGGGATTGAGCAACCCTTTCACAGAGCTCACGTATCAGATATCCTGCCTATCAGATACTTACACTAGGAATCATAACTATAGCAAAATTACAGTTATGAAGTAGCAACAAAAAGTTGTATGGTTGGGGATCAACAAAACATGAGGAACTGTATTAAAGGGTGGTACCATTTGGAAGGCTGAGAACCCTTGCTCCAGACGTTCTGTGCCCTTCTCCTAGATTGTGTGGTAGGGCTCAGCCCAGCTTCAGAATGAAGACACCTCTGCATTTTTGCACATCTGTTTTCCAGATGCACACCTCACCACCCCTGTCATTTTTCCTACTGATCTTCGCGTCTGTGGCCTGTGTAGCACACTGTAGCACCTGTCTCTTACTTCCCTGAGTACCTAATGCCGCTCATCATTCACAACGCTACAAGCACTTCCTAAAGCGAGTGGCAGCTGCAGGACATGCTACCTGATGGCTCACTGGGCAGGGTGGAGCCTTGGGAAAAGCACATGCGTGCCACATGTTCAAGGGTTAGCAGGATTTTGCTGTGGCTCTACAGGCTCAGCCTCACTGAGCCACGTGATCACAGAGCACCAGAATAGCCAGCTGTTCCTGTGAGCCACTGTCAGAGCCACCAGTTCACTACCATGTTTCCATGTTCTTCCTGGGCGTGACTTGTGGCAGAGTGGGGCAGAAGGCTCTCTGTTATTTGGTATTGTTCGTGCATGCACAGAGCTCCCTGACAACACACTTAAGCATGATGCAGGGAGCCAGCAACCCTGGAGGGTCTTCAGAAGACACCTCAGCCATCCAGAGGAAGGCAGAGGATGTACATGCACATATACAAGAGAGAGGACCGTGACCTCAGATCCAACAGCACAGTGAGAAACGCCAGCTGCCTCAGCTGCTCTGCAAATGTGTCTATGGATATTCTACCCAAGGGTCATAATCCAGTCGTCTTGCTACATGCTACTCAGAAACACCAGGACAAAGACAATGGAGGAGGAGAGGCTGGAGGGTACAATGGTTAGAGGCATGACTTCAGGGTCAGATGAACCAAGATTCTCCGAGAAGGAACCAGGAACTGCTTTCCTATGAGCTGAAGGATGAAACGGAGGTTATCACTCTCCTTCCCATCCTTAAGACTGGAATCACTGAAAGTGAGAATGCATGTATGGCACCAGGTAGGACATGTCCACTGCATAATGGCCCTCCTGCAGGACATGAAGATGTCTTCTGGAACAGAAAATGGCCACTGATCAGTCCCACAAAGTTGAGACATTGTCATCTCATACGAGGCTCTGTGTAATTCTTTTCTAACTAGTATAGTTCAGGACATGCATTACTACCCAGAAACCTCACATGAGGGAACTCACTAAAGGTTCTAGAGCCTACAAAAACTAGACTTTTCATTTTATAATTTCAAAGTGAGATGATATTCCATAAGGGAAAAAAAACAGAAGTTATAAGTAAGTCAATGCACTAACTTAAGAAAACCACTCACACACACACACACACAAATGTTGTACTAAGCAAAACTTGCTACAGTGTCTCTTCTAAAATAAACTTTACACTTTTAGCCTTCCCAATTCTCTGTCTCTCTCTGTGGCTTTTGCCTAAACAGCACTTTTCTATCTCTCAGTCTTTTTAAGCACGCGATAAACATCAAGACAAAACATCCTGGCCACTCAATGCTATGACAACTGGCATCCCCACACAGCCACACTCGCAAGCATTTCCTTATCGTACACTACTTGGCTTATTTATTATTTAGAATAGTGTCTGAAAATTACAGAGGGCCTGTGGGTACGGGGCAAAGTTGGAAGGAAAACAAGCACTGTGGGGAAGATGGACAAAAGGAAGTTGCCAGGCAGCCTCATGAAGTGGGGATATGAGTGAAGTCCCCAAGAGGCCTTGGCTGGTGTGGAGAGTAGCAAGTCAACATGATCTTGGCTGTGTCTCTGTAGTTCCACCTGTACTGTAGACACACTACCTCACTGCCTTGATAGCTGCTTCTGGGTCCGTTCTGTGTAGGTCTCTTTGTGCCTTTCAGTGCCTGCCACCCAGCATCTGCTGAGCCTGGGGAGGCTTATGCCTGACTGATGGTGGCTCCTTGGATGCCTACTGTTACCTCTAGCTGGAACTTCTGTCTTTCAGAAGTACTCAGGAGGCGGCCAAACGAGCTTCCCTGAGAACCCGTGGCAAGGCAGGGTCTCCTGGAAGTCTGAGAGCACTGAACGCTGAGCTCTGTGCACACGGGCTGCGTTACCTTCCTCCTCCATCTCTCCTACAAGCCAAAGGCTCACACGGCTCCATCCACCCGAGGTCACCCTGCAAGGCCCAGCTTTGCCAGTTTCATTTCTGTTGTTATGACAAATACCTTTACTGAAAACAACATAAAAGAAGGGAAGGGTTTATGTGGTTTATATTTCCAGGTTATAGTCAGTCATCTCATGGAAATCAAGGCAGAAACACAAGCAGCGAGTTATACCATCGTCAAGAGTAAAGACTCGTGGAGGGATCTTTGCTTGCTGTTGTTTTCCTATCTCCTTCTCCTGTCCTATGCAGTTTAAGACACCCTGACTAGGGAGTGGTCCCACATCAATCAAGGCAACCCTTCCCCCAACACTTTCCCAGAGAGAAACTTGATGTGGAAAATGGAAAATTCCTTATTAAGACTTTCTTCCCAGAGATTCTAGTTGTTTCAAGTTGACAGTTAAAAGCTGCGGAGGCTAACCTCATCCCATCTGCTGTTTTCACCCCATCATTGCCTGACCCTGTCAGGGCAGCTACACCTGACTCTCTACATAAGGATGGGCTGATAAGTGACTCTCAGGCTGTGCCTGTCTTGAGGATTATATGACATTGTAGGGTGACTATGTGAGTTGTTTTCTCAAGGATACATTGAGAGGAAAAGAACACTGAGAATTGTGATGTGGATAGTGAGTGCACCAATCTGTCCTGGAAAGCCAGGCTGTATAAGTACAATGTTGATGCTGACATGTGTATCATTTTCTATTGCTCTTAGGCTATGTCTCTAACTCCCAATTGAACAGAACGACTAAAGAACAAGACTGGTTCCCTACAGTACCTCATATTTGTATTTAGTGGACACTGGATATATCTAATACAACTTCCACAAGACAGTCAGTCCAGATCTGGCCTTGCTACCTAGCTGTCCCTCTGTGGCCATATCCGACTCCAGCCCATTGTGCTGGGGTTTAGAGAAACAGATATAGCAAGTCCAGTTTCTATGTGAAGAAAGAATACAGCCAGGGAAGATCAAAGATGGCTAGAAGGTGACCATATGACAATGAAAATACAGAGGCAGTTTGGACCAGGAATATAGGGAAGACCCTGACTAACAATGGTGATGTTGTCTCCAATATTATGGACCATTGGGCTATAAAATGAGGGGCACACTAAAGAGAAGTGATGAGGAAAGGGTGGGGTGTTTCCAGGGTATTCCTTAGGGAGCCGTTTCCTCTCCTCTGCTCTCCTCTCCTCTCCTCTGTTCTCCTCTCCTCTTCTCTCTCTTCTCCTCTCCTCTCCTTCTCCCACTCTCTCCTCTCTTTTCATTTCCAATGAATCACCAGATGAAGCACATTGAACAAAGAAAACCATCAAATACAGAAATATTTGGTATGTTAGTTTCCAGAACAGAAAGTTAAAAATTTCCTTTTATCTAACAATGTGAGCATTTGGTAGCATTGTTATTGGATTAAGTTTAGCATTCTGCATGTTAGTGCACTCCAGCCTTGCTAATTGAGATGCTAGGTCCTTTAAGTTACACTGGAGACCAGAGCAGATGCAGGTCTACGGCTCCTTTTCCCCATCCATTAACTACAGATGCCATTCGTAAATATTGGTCACAGGAAGTCACAGGAAGGCCAGGAACTGACAAAGCCCAAGTTACAGCTCCACTTGCTTTACGCAGGAGCTAAAATGAAGCAAACAAAATCAAGTTAAGTTTTTGATTTTTATGGTGTCACTTCCATGTAACCTGATCCTGAACATGTTAGACATGCTATTCATGTGCTGTAGAAACATGAAAAGACATATCAAGTGATGATAGTAGAATTAAGGAATGGTATGTGTAGGAGAGACTGTATCATTGGGTGGCCCTATTCTAATGTCTTTTCATGTTTATCTATGTTTTCTAAGCTCTTCTGTAATATTTATGAATAACTTATATGATATGAAAACATATTGTTTTTTTAAAAGGCACACTGGAGTTGTTCATATATATGCAGCATTAAAACGATAATTAACAGTTGTCTTGAAAAGTAAAATGCACTAAGTAAATGATAAAGGGAATCAATTTAAAAATCACAATTAGACAAGCCATAAACAAATGAGCAAACCACTTTTAAAAAACCCTCACTTTGTTGAGAGGATCTGAAGTTTCTGAAGACACATGTAGTCTTCCTGGTGCCAGATGTGTGCAGTGAGACAGAGATCATTGTAGTCCTGATATAGACCCAAAGGCAGGCCAGCCAGTGCTGCATACAGCGACGTCTTCTCTTTGGTTGGGCCAAATACTTGTCTGTTCTATGGCTCCAAAATTTAAGAGCTCATGTGTATGGCAAACACGTGGTAGCTTCCACAGAAATTAGCCCAACTGTTGCTGTTGTTACATATTTGGGAAACAAAAGAGTAGACTCGAATAAGATATTTTTTTTCTCTGAATGGGGCCTTACACTAACAACTTTTTGAACTAGAGAACATTCGACAAAAGTGGAGGTTTGAAGACATTTCTATTATTTAATAAGCATCTACTTAACTAATGTAATTTTATGCGAATTTTAAATACAATGATAAATAGTGCATACATAATTAATTCTTCTAGAATTTATGAAAACCCAAAATGCATCTCAATGAGGAGATTAGCACAGAATAAACACAGTGTATCAACTTTATTAATGTGTCTCTTCATTCAAACATCCCTTCCTCAAAGCTGCTCTTCCCAGAGCTCACGGATATTCTAGGATTACATCCCTAATACACACTTCTCCTTCCAGAGGCTCTGCATTCTAAGAATCTAACCTGTGATTCTTACTCTTACTTACTCTTTCTGAGTAAGTCGTAGCCACCCATCTGGAAAAAGCACAGTGCTGGAAAGGCCTAATGCAGTCTCAGGTGCTTTTATGCTATATTCATTTTCATAAGAGGTCTTCCAGAAGGTTGCCCTCCAAACTGGGCACAGAAGCAGCAGTTTACAACATGAGGTGGTTATCAAAGATCTATGCTATAAAATCATAATAGGAATTCTAGTGCACTTAGCTGTAGAAAGATAAAGGAGTGATTTCCTGGTATAAATTGACCAATTCCTAATACCTTATCCACAGACACTGGCTCCTCTGCCACAGCACCTTCTGTCATCACTGTCTGTCACTGCTGTGTGAACAGATGTGAACAGTCACCAGAAGCCTGAAACAACGTGGGTCTAGAATGTCTTCCAAAGGCCCTAGTATTGTAGGCTTGGTCCCCAACTTCTCGATATTGGGAGATGGTGGGAGGTCTTAGGGCCAGTGGCTGTGCCCTGGAAGGAGCTTATGGACCACAGTCCCTTCCTGTACCTCTTGCTCATGTCCACAAGGCGGGTGCATTCCCACTACAACACATTGCTTCCCCATGGCGATTCTCCATCTAATCCCACTGACAATCAGGTTAACCCACAAATGATAATCCTTTTCTCTTCGTAAATGTCTTTATTCCATTTCTCATTGCTGCACTAAAATTAGAGCAGAAAGGGCTTTCCCTCACAATGGCCACAAGTGTCCACAAGCTGAACATCCATATCTGCCAACCATCATGAATTACTTTCTCCTCTTGCCACCATGACTAAATGCCTGGCAAAATCATTTACAGAGGAAAGATTTCTTTCAGCTCAGGGTTTCAGAGGCTCCATTTCTCATGGTGGAGAAGGTGGGGTGGAGCAGAGCTTCTCATTTTATGAACAGGGAATAGAAGTGTAAGAGAAAGGGGCCATGGGCAATTGTAGTCCCTAAGGACATGCTCTCCCACATGACTTCTTTCATCCATCTTCCATCATTCTGCCATCTCCCTATAGTTGACTCAACCTAAGAATACATCAATACAATCAATACATCAAACCATTGATAAGGCCAGATCTGCCATCTTGGGAGACACCATCATAGACAGACCCAGAAGTGCACTTCACTAATTTAGAAGCTTCTCCATTCAATTCCGTTGACAATCTGGATTAACCCACACAACGATAATCTTTTTATCATTGTAAATGTCTTTGTTTTGTTTTATCATATTGCTGTGATAAAATTAGAGCAGAAAGGGCTTTCCCTCAGCTCATAGTCTGTCGCTTTGACGTACAGGCGCAGGAGCTTGGAGCAGCTGGTCATCATTACACTCGCGGACACAGTCACACAACAGTGAATTGATGTGGATGGCCAAGCCAACGGAATGGTGCTGCCCACAGTCAAGGCTGGTCTTGTATCTCAACTAAGTCAACTAAGAAAAACGAACATGCCCATAGACAAATCTCATCTAGATAACGATTCATTCTGATTCCTATATGATTCTAGATTGCATCAAACGACAATGAGCACTAACCACCACAGGAGCTATTCCCACAGTTGTTTGCTATAAGTGAGGAAGCCAAGCAACACACAGCCATTGTCATGAGCCTGCTGGCCACATGGAAAAACACAGACAGTGGCCCACTCTAGCCTGCTTACCGCTCACTGTCTCTGTTCAGGAGGCCAACAGGCCTAGGTGGACTAGAAAAGATGGTGGGTGTTGGGCTAGGATGTACCTATGTGTTTGAGTCAGCACAGGGACGTAACAGCCATGTGGCTTTGAGAGCATGGCTAATGTGACAACTGGCTCAGGTGAGGAGGCAGGATGAGACCGGAGGGCACAGGCAGTGTTGCTACATGCATAGGACCAGGTCTCAGGAAAAGGAAGCCACCTTAGCTAGCTTGGACTGCCCCTCAGCTGTTCGCTCCTGAATCTCTGCCGCACTCCTGAGTCCCCCCCCATCAACGCATACAGGCATCTTCTGCTTCACATGGGGAAGATGAAGACCCAACCCTTCCATGTCCCCTGGCCCTCACACTGTGTGGACTTCACTTTTCCCTCAATTCATTTAAATTTTCAATAGCTAAAAACGCCCCACTGAGATTTTACTAAGTCAGTGCAGAAGAGCGAGTCACCAACGTTTCAGAAGAGCTGGGCCTGTAGTTTCCCATTTCTCCCTTTTGTACTTATTAAGTCTAAACTGAAGAGGGTATTTCTTAAAAACCAAAAGCTATTTTTAAAGGGACAGTCATAGTTTAACAGAATGTTCCTAGTTCATGTTGATGTTTAGCAATTGTGGAACTGATGTGATTTCTAATAAAAAGTACCATGGAGGCTATTAATATCAGGATATTGGTATTAGACACCATTCAGATTTGACTAGATTCTGCCTGTGAACATGGTTCCCACGGAAACCAGCCCTGTACCTCACAAAAAGCAATGCCTCCCCACCCTAAGGATTCTATCATCACCACAGTCCCAAATGTGGGAGCAATTTTCTGAAGATGCTCATATTGTGAGGGGTCAAATAGCACCTTGGGAAAAAATACTTATCATTTCCTTCTCCATTGTTAGTTTCCAGAAAATATTTTAGACACAACTAATTATTTTTTAAAAGAAATATTTCCTAGTCAAAACCTACGTGAGTCACCACATGCACATGTGCCGAGGGTTCTCTTAATAAGCCATGGCTTATGGTTCTTTCTATTGTCAAGTTAGATGAATAATTTTGTTCTTTAGAAAACTCCTCAGCAACCTATTCAATGTCCCCTGATTTGGATGGTGGGCTTGGTGAAAGGAGACAGACACCAGGATGCATCTATTTGCATCCAGGAAGGAGGAGGGAACACATAGGAAAAGAGAGAAAGGTCACGCTAACACGTGATGTTCCGTGCATGTTCTACAAGACCCAGGATCAGCACCTTTGCACCTTTGAAGTACTCCTGCCTCACCTCTAGGGAACCCAGACTCCTTGTCCTGCATGGGCACACGGTGGCAGAAGTCTTAACCAGGAGGAGCAGAGAGCTTAAGTGGGAATAGCCCAGGATGTAACTAATCTTCTAAACCAAGTGCTTAATTTAGGCCTCTTTCCCTAATTTTGGCAACAATATTCATGTTTAGTGCACAAAGTAGGTGTTAATTAGTAGGATTAAGTTGGTGGGGTGACAGAATATTTCCTCATATTGACAGGAGCTGTAATGAGAGGTGGGCCCCCTGCACTATCTAGCCCTGAGACCAGAGGAGTTCTGCTTGCATGAGTCTGTTCCGTCTGCTCAGAATTTCAGAAGCACAATTTCATGCAGAGTAGAGTCTAATGCTCTGGGGCAGCGTGGATCCTGCTTACCATTATCGGGAGTGGTCTTTGCTAATGATGATGGTGTTAGAGGTTACCCAGCACTTGGCTCCTTGCTGCTAAACCACGTGTGTCACAGGGGGAACGCCATCCATACTTCATCAGAGTGTATAGAAGTAGCTTAAACCACAAAGCTGCTGTGAAAAACCTGGGCTTTAAACCTAACTAGCCTGACCCAGAAGTGCTGTAATTAAAATGAGAGGAAAGAAGCCCCGCATGGATTAAAGGGCACAGCGTTCCATACCCAAATACCCAAGCATCCCACAGTGGATACAGTTTAGCATGACTCCTCCAAAGTCGACCGAGCAGCAGTTATAGGGAAAGAGGGTATTTTATGTTTATATGAAGATAAGAGGTACTGGGAGCCAATATCCCTGGGGTATGAATATATGTTGTTGGGATCTACCCACTCAGGCTGCTGAGGTGGAGGGAGGGGGGAAGAAGGAAGAAGACATGGGAAAGGGGAGAGGGAGGGAAGTGTGTAGAGCACACACATGTTTACAGAATGACTTTGTGTGTCCAGATGCCTCACGCTCATGGGTAGCTTTTCAAGGCTGTGTGGCTGGCATGGAGAAGGGTTAAGAGCCCTCACCACAGAGGAGAGGTGGCCCAGCAGGTGGAGAGATCACAGTCTGACTGTGCATGGCCTTCTCATGGTTCTAACTCAGTTGTTTCTCTCATGTCTCCACTACCCAGCCCTTAATGCAAGGGTCTTTTCCATGTGCTATGGCTTCTGGAGAACACAGAATAGATTTTCTTGGAGCAGCCCACCTGCTCCATGTTTAACAAGAGTCAATCTGAGTAAGTAGAGGATACAGCTGAGCGGTGGACAGTTAGTTTCTTCATCCAACTCTCCCAAGCTTGCCCCAGATGCTTTGAGTATAGAGACTCAATTGGGCACTGTTTCTTTGGTTACCTGTAAGAAATGGTTTGGAAAAACAAACAAACAAACAAAAAACAGGGGTTTGTCAAGGTTCCCACTTCTCTTTTACTCTCTGGTAATATTTGCATATGGGATTTGGGCTTGTTTTCAGAGAAGTACTATTCCCCGTTTCTGGCAGTCTCAGCTTACACTCTTCTGGTGTGAGAAACAGAATGAACACACAGGCTTGCTCTACCTACTGCCCAAGCAACTTCATCTCCCACAAGAATCCAGTTTTGGTTCTCCCTTATTTCAGTATCTAACACAGTTCTAAGCATCTTGCTTTGCCTTGAGATTTGCTGGAAGTGGGTTTGAAGACAAACGAAGAACTCCAAATTGCTCAGTCTGATGCTTGCATTGTCAGGGGTCAGGAGCTCTTCCCTGTTGGTTACAACTACGTTCTAAGTGTGTGGGCTAGCTGGGTGACACCCGGAGCAGGCCCACAGGCCACCAAGTGTGACTGGCTGACAGGGTTGAGTCCTGCAAAATATTCTTTGAAGTGTGCTGTAGTAGCAGGCCCTGGCCAGCCATCTGTGCAGCAAGACCCCCAGCGCATGACTGTTTACTCTCCACCAGAGTCATGTGCAGCCCGAGGCTGACCCTGCTTTGCAGCAGAAATCGCACAAGAATCCTCTCAAGAGACTTAACACAGGCAGTGTGGCCGGGGGCTTATTTCCAAGGCAAGCTTCTTTGAGAGTTTAGAACCTGAACCCAGCGGCCCATACGGAGTGAGCCAGCAGGGAATTGGACCTTGCTGCACAGTGCCCCTTCACCTCCTTCTGTCAGTTGAAAGTCTGTGGGGAGGAGCTTGACTGGATCACAGGGTGTTGTCTGCACAGAAGGATAGGCGTCCCTTGATGTGGGAATCTGGGTATCCTTGAATTCATGTGTGTGTCTCATGTCCTCAGCATGCACAGTCAAGTCACATGATCCAGGTACGCAGGTCCTGGCATTGGGTCAGGCTAGCCCACTTCCTCTGAACCAGATCTCAGCTCA
>CAJQZJ010033660.1:1010051-1020100 GCA_907164525.1 Lophiomys imhausi | reverse complement strand
ATTGGGTCAGGCTAGCCCACTTCCTCTGAACCAGATCTCAGCTCACAGAGGGAACTCCAAATGTCTGCAGGC
The DNA here is from genome assembly GCA_907164525.1 of Lophiomys imhausi. Classification (NCBI taxonomy): domain Eukaryota; kingdom Metazoa; phylum Chordata; class Mammalia; order Rodentia; family Muridae; genus Lophiomys; species Lophiomys imhausi. The sequence goes on along the minus strand of CAJQZJ010033660.1, from coordinate 1,020,028 downwards.
AGCAGGCAGAGGGTGGGCCATGGCTGGCCCACTCTTTTGTTCCCTCAAATCATAACATTGCCAACATGATGCCCACAGACAAAAGCAGCATGATGCCAGTGCTTTCGATAGGAGGCTTTAAAATGTGAGAGTTTTTAACCATTAGTAAAAGTTCTGAATTTAGAAATATAAAAAGAAGATAAGGTTTAATACATCTTTCCCTCCCCTCCCATCTCTTTTGTCCCTCAGACAGCAATTCTGAAAGAATATGCCCCACAGATCTTTATGGGGCAATTAAAAACAAATGTTTAGACAAGACCCATCTACTCAACAGGGCTAATCCTTGGACTCTTACCCCTTAAATTCAGTGTGTGGAGCCTCTCTGCGTGTTTATCTGAAGCTTGGAGCAGCTCCTGAACACAGACGCCGTTTCTCAGACTAAATTTGGCAGCTGCTTTTGTGTAGAAAGCAGAATAGATCCATGAAGAATGTTGAATGCTTCCGTCTTCCTTTCACAGCTGGTCTTTACAAACATCTACGCCAAGAGGAAATGGGTGGAGAACAGATAGCCGTCTCTAAAATGAGGATGTGTGTGGGGCCTGTATTGAATGGATAGAATACTAAGTCCCCATGACCTCTGTGCAGTGACCAGTCTGTCTGAAGGGGTCAAAGCATCAGAGAGCCCACGGCATAGATATAGTGGCAGCCATATTTTGTAGATGGAGACACCACACACATTAAGAACAACTGATGAAGGTGACAAACATTGTATAGAGCACAGTTGGAGGAAAACAGATGCTTGCACGATCTTTGGAGTTATATGGATCTCATATGTGCAGGTACACACACCACACACACACACACACACACACACACGACCAAGGCCTCATTGCAAACATGTCAATGAGTCAGGTGACCACAAATAGGCAGTAGGTCACTAACAAGAGAATGAAGGTTCCCTACCTCTGTCCTTGAAGACAATTTTCATACAGAAGGCTTGAGGCTGATTGGTAGAAGTGGCATTGACCCCCCTGCTTCTTTTCTCAGTGCTCCATTATTGGGGGGCTGGGGTTGATCTGTGGGTAGAATCTACCATACAGCAAGGGGATTAAACCTACACAGCAAGATTCTACAAACTGTTTCTATCTGCCAGCCATACCATCAATGATCATGGCAAATCAAGAGAAACAAACCCACACTCTTCTACAAAAAATTAAATTTAGTGAGTTTTAGTCTTTAAGAAAGTTTTATAAGTCCATGAGTGAACATGATGATTTTAGTGGTATGTCAAGCAGGAGATCTAACTATTACAAAAGACTGATAGCTTGTACAAGCGACATTTCAGTTTAGTGATGTACACTTGAATAATTGGTATTTTCCTTCCTAAGAACTGCAAACTGCAGTAAGGTAATGATGTAGCTACTTTGCCTTAAAGTCTTCTAGCTCACAGTTGTACCTGTGCCTAGACACCTCCTCTGTCCTCATTGTAAGTGGTCAGGTGTGCTGGCCTCTTTCCACATGAACAGTGCCAGACAGCAGAGATGCTGCCTTGGCAAAGTCCCAAAGATCAGAGACAGTAGAGTGAGAATTGGAAAGTTGGTCTCCAAAAAGTCACTCATTATTTCTGACGTTTGCTATTCTGGGCTGAAATAGATGAAAACATACACATGGTCTTTCATTCTAACCACTCAAAACACTCATTAAAAACCACATATTTGTATATGCTACAAATTAAAAGCCACACATATATATATAACCTACATATAAAGTAAAACAAAATGAAGCCTATATAAAAACAGCCCATTACTAGAAATCATCGCTGCTATTGTTTGTGGATCCTTTAATATATATGTCCAGAAGAAATGGGTTTGTTATGGGTGTTGTTGCCAGGGAGTGGGTGGATCCAGGTTTTCTGAACATCTAAACTTAGGCTCCACCCATCAAAATGCAGTCTACTATCCACAGTCCTCACTCTCAGGGAGCTGCCTGAGTGACCTTGGGGGAAAATGATGCTCTCTTTGCATGTGAGAAAGTATGCCATTGATGTGTATAGGTGACTCCTCCACTGGAAGTAATGAGCCCCTTAACATTTAGTCAGCGTTATTATTTCCTTCTTATTTTCAGCAAGAATGATTTCAAAAGCTTATTTAGAATCTAAATTAAAATCCAACCAAAGGAACTGCAGGATCATTGATAACATATAGGGATTAAAATCTTTTTGCCAAGAATGTCATTTTGAATGTGAACACTGAAGCCCATTAATGAGCCGTAACATTACCCAAAGGGCAAAATTCAACTTTGTGGTTTATTTTACCTACTGTAACATAACTGTTCTCATTAAAAATGAATTACACTTTTGCGTATGCACTGAATCTCTCTTTCCTGTTTTCACTCTGTGGTACAAGGGTTTCTGTGGAACATCTCCAAATTAAGAGGAATGTCAAGTAAAACCATTCTCAAGCATTTTCATTGTGATCCCTCACCCCATAGTCATTGGCCACACGGACCCAGGCAGATCAGACATACAATGTCTGAATCATTTCTAATGGGCACAGAGGACTCCTCTGCCTTGGTAGGAAGGTATATGCCATGGAGGGGGCATATGCAGGGCAGGCACAGGTACCCTGACCTGAAAGAGGAGCTTACAGGAGGAGAGGTGATGGGCACCAGCCACCTTCTCACTATATTATAGCACTGGTGTGTCTGTGTGTACATTGGGCTCCCTGTGGCATTAAGAAGCCATGTTTTCTATTTTCATCTTGGTGTCTACAGACGATCAACCTTAGGAATGAGTCTTCAGTAAGCTTTATGCAGAGATTTTTTGTTGTTGTTGTTCCAACTCAGGTTATAACTTCAGTTCATATATCAAGAAGTAAATCTGGACTTTCTTCCTGGGCTCTTCATCTCTTGCCTCTTGTCTCTCTAGGGCTGGGTCTGGCCATGAACCGCAATCATGAATAAGATGACATTAAGATTATGAGTTCTTGGCAGGTGAAAAGACCCCAGGGCAGTGAGGGATAGGGATGGCTAGAATGGGACAAAGCAAATGCCTGAAGCTTCTACTATGCAAACAAACCCAGTAGAGATAGTGAATAGAAACCAGTAGCTTCGGTGTCAACCACAGCCTAACCAATGACTGGATCTCTACCAACCACAGCCTAACCAATGACTGGATCTCTACCAACCACAGCCTAACCAATGACTGGATCTCTACCAACTAGAACCCACCCAATGACTGGATTTCTACCAATCAGAATGTAATCAATGATTGTAGGCTCTAGCAAACAGAACTCTATCCAATGGCTGTAGCTCTACCAACTAGAAACCTAAACAGGGACTGTGGCTCTACCAACCAGAACCCTAACCAATAGCTGGGGCTCTACCAACCAGAAACCCTCAAGTAACAAATGATCAGTTATCTACCAGACAGAAACCTCCAAACAACCAATGACTGTGGCTCTACCAACCAGAAACCTCCAACTAATAGAGCATGGTTCTGCTAACATGAAACATCCATGTAACCAACTATCAGGGCTCTACAAACCAGAAACTTCCAACCAACTTTCACTAAGTGCTTATCAAAAAGAAACAATCAAGTACCGTCACCATAGCCATACCAAAGAGAAATCATAAGCTCACCTCTGACAAGGCACTTCTTACTTCTGTAAATACTTTCTGTGTGACTACCTTAAAGAACGTTTGTTCTCTCTGTTTGATGGTACATACTTATCACATTACATTTGTCAGTGTTCTCAAAATCTGCTGTCTAACTGGCCTCGTAGGAAGAGCTTTGGATCGCTCGACTGCTATTCTGCTAAATTCATTCAGCTATGTGAGTGAGTTGGCTGTGGGATGCTTTCTGGGCTGTTTGGTCATTAAGTTCTTTTTGGCCCACTTTATTTATGCTTTGCTAACATCCCTACTCTGAGGACAGAGTATATGGACACAGGAGTCACTTTGGGAGAGATTAGTCTTCATGATTTCCTCAATCACAGGGGCTGGCTGCTCCTGCTGCCTGTACCACTCCAATCTTCCCACCTACTAAATGCTTGTTGGCAGTATTCACAGCTACTATGAACTTAATTGTCCTGAGTATTCAACAAAAGGAGAGCCCGTCTTGCTAATTTCTGCTACCCAGAATCATGAGTAGTCTCTTTTAGGATTGAGCTTTCTGAACAGCTCAGGGTCAGCACGTCTAGAACGTAAGACAACAACACCAGTCTTGAAAACATTGGCACCTTATCCAGTTGGGGCCAGAGATAAGAAGTGGCTGACATTAAGACAGCATGGACAACTCGGGTCAGACCTCAGCAAGCCAGAAATGGTGGAAGAGAGAGATTCCTCATCCCATCTTGAGTGAGAAATGGCATAGGGCTTGGCGAGAGTGGCAAGATCTACATTAGTTACCAGCCTTCCCTTATTCAGACAGACGGTCTCCAGGAACTGAGGAAGACTGGTAACATGGATGGTAAGAACAGAGGCTAACCTGTGCTCACAAGAATTGCTCAATTTCATTTATGATAAAAATAAATAAACCTCTCCTGGCCAAACTCCAACATGCACAAGGATGGAACTGCCACCATCACAACTGGCTTCAGCTCAGCTGTGAAATTTAGTTATTCATTCATTCATTATTTTAAAACAGATTCCCAAAAGGCCGTCTCTTGACCGCATTGTGGGGGTGACACGAACATCTTTACCTTGGTGATTAAAACCACTTGTGTTACTGTCTTATGAATGTGTATGTTCCAAGGGAACTCTTTCCCTAACTTAGGATGTAGCAGGCTAGCTGGTAGGGGAAGCAGGAGAGAGATGGAATTGAACAGACTTGTGTCCTATTCCAGGTTCTTACGTGGCCCTTTGTGCCCAGAAGTTCTCCCTACTGGCCATTTTCCCCCATTAGGATAATGAGAAAAACTGATTTCTTATCTGTGGAGAGTGGCCTATATATCTATGGTACTTTCAACTTATTAGCCTCTACCTGGGAATAAGATCTCAAGAAACATTGGCAGAGGAGGAAGGGGTGCTAAAAATGGGCTCCACTGTGTAGAAAAATACTTCAAATCAAGGAATCAAAAAATTCAGAAGTTAAAATAACCAAGTCCATGATGATATTCACACAAAGGAATAGAAAACAAACATGACTTTCTTTTATCTTGATGAGGACTAAAAAAGCTAAAAGAAATGTTTCAATTAGGAAAATCAGGGTTCTTCAAAAACAATGCAGTAGCTAAAGCTTGTGGCAACTGGTGAGAGATGCTGAGAAAGCAAGGGGGCTTTATTCAGCTCCTGGAGCAGACTTCCTAATGAGAAGAATCCAGGACTATCGGCAGATGAAGGGACATCCATGAGCTCTCACTGAGGGGAGGAATCTGGACCACCACCACTATTATGTATGAGTTGGAGGGGGTCTTCTTTTGCCTGTGCTCTTAGGAGAGCCAAGCAGATCTGAGAATTGATTTAATGCATGCAACCTGTTCCAGATATTCAACACAAAATGCTGGGTGTGTGCCAGGGCAGACTCTGAGTGAGGCATGAAGGTGTTCCTTATACCTTCCTGAATGTTTCTTTTCACGAAAGAATGTTAGTAACATCTCCAAGGAGGGGCTTGCTCAGAGGAGACACTTCCTCTTCTGGGACATGTCCATGTTCTCACAGACTTCCTGAGACCCTGAGTATGGCACTTTCTTCCCCCTTATGGTGAGGCCTTACTTCCCCCAAAGAGTTGCAATTCTGTGGACATCAACCTTAAATGTTCTCACACAAGCACCCATGGGCTCTGTGGAACCTGAGTCCTATAGCCACTAGTAGAAAGCTTCAGTTCTGGTGGGGTGCACATCTGGCAGAGGAGCTCCTGGGATCCAGCACCCTGGCTGAGGTCACTTGTCAAATCCTTCTTAAAATCCTCCACAATCCCCCCAAAAAGAAGGAAAAAGCTTAGATTTGACCTAGACCCCCCCCCCAACAAATATAAAGGGTAGGCAACTTGGTCCTCATTTAGATACCTTAGCAAGTAGGAATGGGGAAGTCCCAGTCATGGACTTTGTTACCTGTTAGTGGAACACTTTACCCTAGTGGAGCTGCCATGTTGGGCCCCAGAGCAAGAGGAAGCTCTTAGCCCTCATGTGATGAACTGAGAGGGGCTGATATATGGGGACACCCCACATCGGAGGAGTAGAATAGGTGGCAGAGGGGGTGGAGGGTGGAATGGTGGGGCCAGGAGGGGGGAGGGTGGGGACTGTGATTGAGATATAACTTGAATTAATAAATAAACATGTTAAAAACATCCCCCACAATCACCATTACAAGAACGGAGACCATGTGCAGCTGGTTACGTTGCCCGTCATTTGGAAAACTGTCAACAGATGAACAGTTGGTAGATGGAAAAGCCCTATTACCACTTTTCCTCTGCATACCCCAGGCAGCAGGAACCCACTACATTCACAGCTTTCTCAGTAGTGCTCCTAAAGCACACAGTTCAGTCCATACATTCCCCAACCCCTCCACCATTCAACTTCTTTGCTCCAACCATGTAGTCATTTAACTTAAAGATAACAGGACTCTGCCCTCTGCATCTCCAACCCTCAGTAGCTGGAGATCCCAGTGGGACTCAGCTGTGTCCAAATATGCTCAGCAGTAAGGACAAGTGTCACTACTGGTGGCAGAGTGATCTCATCATAGACCCAGGTGTACTATTAATAACCACCAGATTCCACTTCCCTTACCTCAATCCTTTTTTCAGTCTTTTGTATTCATGAGATGAATATGCACAAGGACATTAATTTACGAAAATGTGGGTGAGATTTCTGTTTTCTTAGCCTTCCCTAAGAAGAGGCTCCCCGTGCTACTTATTCTCAATGGGCCCCATGAGGTTTCTTTGTGGTACTTTGTCAGTCTTAAGTGTCATATTCTCAAAGCATGTCCTCAAGGGGTGAGCAGATTAGAGCCTCAGCAATGGTAGACATCAGTGATTTGTCTTTGGGATGACAGAGATTAGGTTGTTACATTCGCCAGGAGGAAGTCTTTGTCCTGACCCACCCCTTCATAACACGTGGCTACACAAGAGGTTCCGTACAATCTCCCTGCAAAGTGGGGTAAAAGCCCCAAATGACTTGCAACAAGTCCTGAGAACCAGTTGCCTGGTGACTGTCTTTAGCCCAGTGCCATGCATAGTGCACACAGTGAAGTCAGTGTCTCTGGGGACAGTTCCCTTGTGTACTAAACATATATGCTTGCTTCTTGAACCTAAAAAGTTTCTCATTTGCTTGTTACAATATACAGAGATATAATTTTCAATTTTTTCTCAACTTTTTAAAAAATAACTGGTACCCCTTCCCCTGTCATGGAATATTATGTGATTATAGTAAGACTAAGGAAATAGTATTAGACTGGTTCTATATTTTCAAATTTTGTTGGCCTATCTACTATAAGGGTATATTTTGTCGGCCTAGTTAGTAATGATTTGTGACTTGTGGCAACATTATTATTCTGGAACCCTAAGGACTTGATAGTAATTGATGGATCACAGTCGAAACTTTATTCAAGGGTTATAGGAGACTGTGATGTAGGTAAGCAGGACTTGTGCGCATGTTTTCATGTTTAAAAGCACTAGGAATAACAAAGACTGACTGGCAGGTTCTGCTCACAAATGATAGCAGCTACTGCACACAGGACCAAAGACCTTAGATGATAAAGGTCGCTTCTAGGGACCTGATTAGAATTCCTGCTTCTGAACCAGGAAATTCGAATATCTGAGGTGCATATTTTAATAAATGATTCTGTCATCTCAGCTTAGCAGTTTTTGGGGTGACTTGTGGTTTATCTGTTATGAGCTGAAAAGTTCACAGCACAACTTCTATCTACGACCTAAAGGAAAGGGCCCTTCTCCTTGGGAAGCTGGTACTCAGTGCAGCCTTAACCCAGCTGTTCAAATGTCCAAATGCAAGAGAGAAAATATCCATGCCAAACCACGAAGCCCAGATGACAGAGAGAACCCAAGGGACTGAGCAAGCTGGGAATGGCCCAGACAGGTCTGAGTGTGGTTGATCATAGAATTTCAATCAAAATGGAATCAGGAAGGAAAGTTAATAAGACGACAAAGAACCGAAACAGCTCTTAAGAAATGGCAGATTGCCTTTTTTTACTTTTTTTTTTTTTTTCTTTTTTTTTTGGGGGGGGGGGGTCAGGTAATATTTTTCCTGGAGCAAATTTGGTTTTTTTGATAATATATAAAGTATTACCTTTCAATCCGGATTAAAGAAGAAATTATTTTGATATTTTGGAGCTAAACAAACCTTTAGTGTATATATTTTGAGATCTCAAAGGACAATTTGTTTGAATTGCAGCCTGCCTTTTGTAAGTAGCTTTTAAACTTAAATCTTTCCAAATCCTATGTGCCTGTCTCTGCATTCTAAGTTTTGGGATCAAAGACATGTGGTTCCCCCCAACTGATGGGATTAAAGATGTGCTCCTCCACCCCTGGATCAAAGTTTTTCTCTGTTTAGAGCTTGTTTGGTATCAGGTGGCCATGAGCTCTGAGATTTGCCTGTTTCTGTCTCTAGTGTGTTGGGATTAAGGGTGTATTCTTCCCCAATGATGGGACTAAGGGTGTGCACCGTCACCACCCTGTTTCTTGTAACTCTAGAATTTATAAGACAACTAACTCTATAGTGATCCTCCTGTCTCTACTGGAGGTAACGGCATGGGCTAACACTATGTATTATTTTACCTTAGCTCTAAGTTTTTTCAACTCTTGGAGGTTTGTAAAACCAGGTTGAGCAGCTGTCACCTTTAATTTATTTACAGTGTTTTAAACCTGTTACCTACTTTTTAATGCCAAACCATGGAAAGTAGCCTATACCTCTAAAAAAAAAAAAAAAAACAAACAAAAAAACCTTTTAAGCTGCTATCAAGTTTGTGTAATCTCTGTAGCCACCTGCAGTCTAACATTCTAATCTGAAATTAAGGCCATTTTCCTTTCACACCAGTAAGGTAAATTATAGTTTGAAAATTTTATATTGTATTTTTATTATATTTTTAAGCTTATTAACTCTTTTCTTAAAAAAGTATTATTTATTTCTAGAACATAGTTCCTCCCTCCTCCCCTCTTGGCTAAATTGGTATTGATCATTGTATATTAATGCAAAATTAAGATTGTATAGGGCTACATCGGTATTGATCTTTGTATATTGATACAAAATTAAGATTATATTTGGCCACAATGGTATTGACCCTTGTATATTAATGTAAAATTAAGATTGTATTGGTCTACATCGGTATTGATCTTTGTATATTGATACAAAATTAAGATTATATTTGGTCACATTGGTATTGATCTTTGTATATTGATACAAAATTAAGGGTAACGCTTCTTAAAGGTATTGTTCGTAGTAATACTTAAAAATGAAATGTCAAGTTTTGACCTCTGTCAAGTTTTGACCTCTCGCTACCAACCGACATAAACTGTTTAGGATAATTAAGAAACGGAAACTAATAGTCATGAAAATGTGTCATTTTGTTAGTTACTATGACAGTCTATCACACTTATTTTCTAAGCTACTCAGAAATCAAGTCGCTAAGAGACAAGCAATATTTGCTTATCTAAATATAAAACATAGATAGGGCATCTTCAAAAACCTCAAGAGATCTGCAGAATATGGCATTCAAAGATGTTTTCTTAAGGTTTTTTGATATCGAGACATGTCAGCTCCTGACAGCACCCCCTATTCTACTCCAAGTAGAAGATGAGCATCGAAGAATCTCCAGTGGGAGATGATTGAATTGGTGGTAAGCCGTTCTCTTGGCAAGAAAAACCCCTTGCTTCAACTGTAGACAGACTTCTGTCCAAAAAGGACAAAACTTGGAAGCAGATAAGTCGACAGCCTAGCTGTGCCAAGACAGGGTAGGTAAGTCCTTCATAATTCCTGCTCTACAACCAAAGTCTGTCAGAGAAATGGGGCCAAATGGCTGAAGATTGATGCTGTAATGTATGGAGAGAA
>CAJQZJ010033660.1:968807-1005051 GCA_907164525.1 Lophiomys imhausi | reverse complement strand
ATTTTGACTCCGACCCATGCTAAGGCATCAGTGCTAAATGAGGAGCACTTAGCTATGATTTTCTGAAATGATGGCATGAATCGATAAGAAACAGTACACAAGAGGACCTACAATGGTGGGTGAACAGTGTCACCTGCATAGCCAGAAGGAGGCTGCAAGAAAGAGGTGCTGTTCACGTGTATTTAATGGAAACACCAATGGCTCTGCCGCTCAACAGCAACTATATCAGATCTTCATCACTGCTTCTGGCAGATCTCCTGTAACTTCCTAAGTGGGAACAGTTATGGAAGTGAAAAGAACATCTTATGCCACCATAACAGTCACCTCGCCTGCATGTGGTGGGTGGGTCCTGTTATTCCCATCGCTGAAGGGTAGCCAAGGAATGGAAGAGATGGGCTCCAGGGAGAGAGCCAGGCTTCCTACAGCTCACCTCCAGAGAGGGCAAGGGGTTATTAGTTAAACTGACTCTCAGAGTTAATGAATCATGCTTTTGAAGTCTCCATGAAAACCTAAATAATGGGGCTGGGAGGTCTCTTGATTGCTGAGCATACAGAATGTAGGACTGGGAGATACATGGATTTACCATGTGCCCCCCTCACCCCATCAAAAAGAAAAACAAATTAAAAAACATTCAAACACACACACACACACACACACACACACACACACACACACACACACACACTCACACAAAGTCACCCCACAGCCCAAAGCAAAATTCAGTCATCATGGCACTAAGACTTCATTGAACGAGTTATGTGATGCCTTTAAGTCAAGACCTGCTGGGGACAAAAGCCACTGAGACTTGAGAAGACCTTTCACAGGGCACAGGTTACCAGTTACCTTGCTTGCTCCCATGCTGACACTGGCCTGACCTGCATCAAGACTTCCTCAGACTGCTTGTCACCGACCTTGGCAGGCTCCACTCTACTTGACTGACCCTGACCGTATAATCTAAACTGCAGGCTCACCCTGAATTGTTCCTCTATGGAGCTGAAGCATCTAACCTTGGTGTCCCACTTTTCACTCACTAGGTTGACCACTGAAAAAATTCCAGCCTTTAGTTGCATGCTCAGGAGAAATGAGCTTTCAACCCTTGTCAAAAGCTGTGCTCTACCATTTCTCTCACTAGACATTCTACACCATCTCTGACCATTCTACTTCTGCTTGACCACCCATCTCTGACTCCAGAAGCCCAAATGAACATCTCCCTACAAGGAAGCATAAGATTATAGATGCTTTCATATGGACCACACCAAGTTTATCTGTTTGGAATAGTGGAATCCTTCTAATTACTTGTCTTTGGGCAATGGATTATAATGACTTCAAAGTTCTTTTTTTTGTGAAAAATAAGGCACACAGGGCCTTTCATTCAGTGAGCACACAGCTGATATGTCTGCAAGGGCCCATCATTCAGTGAGCATATGCGCACAGTCAATGCCATAGGTCTACAAGGGTTTCTCACACTGTATCCTCTGCGAGGACCGCCACACATCTGCCCAACATGTCTACCAGTGTTTCTTACACTGTATCCTTTCTAAGGATGGCCACACATCTGGCCACTTCCTGTAGTTTCATCAAGAGTTCACAGTCTCTCCCCACCATCCTGTCACTGTGTTGGGGAGAACTACAGATCTGGGACTCAATGGTGCCCTTCTGACTCAACAGCATTTCTCACTCCAATGGTGAATCACTGGGTGTTTGGCTCCCTTCTGACTCTCTTATTCATGAGAAATGACTCTAAGCACTTTGTCTTTCCTGATTTGAAGGCAATATTTTTTGTGGCAAAGTATTTTTAAGGTTTTCAGAACAATTTGTCTGGTTTAATGTGAAATAGTCAATAGCTTTTTGAGAACTGGACTAAAACTTGCTTGCCCTTCATTTGAGTCATCTGGGAAAAATCTGAGATTTTTTTAAAATGCCCTTTCAACATCCTAACTATATTTTCTTTCTCTGGTAAGATACATTTATCATGGAAGTCATTCATTTCTTCATCTGTTCTTATGCATATCCATCCACCTCTCTATTCTGTTCATTTCCTATCTCGGCACTTCATCTTTTATTTACTTTATCCAGCAAAATATCCACTAACCAGGAGTGCAAAATGAAGGAACTGAGGGGCCTTAGTGGTGAAGAAGATGCTAGAAGGACTTCAGTCCATAGTGAATGCAGACAGAAAGTGGGGTGTCATACTGCGATTCTCAGAACAGTGGCCCTCTGCAAAGAGAGGTTGGAAGCTCAGAGATGGTGAGGCTCCTGCTCATAAGGGACAGGAACCTTCCACAGGGAAGGAACACTTGATGTGGGAGTGAAAGGGTACATCCTTGCCTGGAGAAGGGTCTAGACAAAGCAACAAAAACTGATAAGGTACTTCAGAGTCAGAAAACATGCAGTCCTGGGAATTTGAAACCTCATTGTGTGAACAGAATGCCCTAAGTTGGGGAAAACATACTTGGCAGAAAGGAAGCCCCAGCAAGGGGCTTCTTGGCACCTAGTAGTCTCTGTTCATGTTCCCAAGGGCAGACCTGAGACTCATTCACTGCCTGTGTCTCCTCCCTCTATGTGCACACAGAACCTTAGGGAACAGATCAGAATATAGAGCCAGAGAGAGTGAAGGGGACACAGATAGTAGGGTCAAGGCTGTAAAGGATTTATATGTCAACCCAAGGATTTTCTCATACTTTTCTGTGAGCCAAAGGAATCTATGTGATCAGATATAAGCTTTTGATGTTTTGAAAAATTACTCAGTGGAAGACAGGTAACGAACCAAAGAAGCATGAATGATTTCCAGAATCTTCTAGAACCTCTAGAAAGAAGAAAAAGGACCAATAAGAGATAGAAAGCTAAAAGGGAGAATGACATCTCTGAAGAATAGAAGGTGTAATATCAAACAGACTTACATTGGAATTTAATGTGCAGAGGAAGAAGGCAGGCTAACAATGTTCCCCAAACTCCAAGGTCCCAAGAATTGGACAGTCCAACAGAGGTCAATGGAAGCCAGGCTGAAGTGGAAGCCAGACCACCACAGGTTGGAGTTGATGTAAGGACAGGCAAGAGAGGAGATACTTGCAAGCTCTGTCTGGAAGGGATGTGTTCGCCAGAATGGAGTTAGGCATTGACTGGGGAATGGGGGCCATCAGAGGTATCCACCCTCTTCTAAGTTAGGCATTGATTGGGGAATGGGGCCCATCAGAGGTGTCCACCCTCTTCTAAGTTAGGCATTGACTGGGGAATGGGGCCCATCAGAGGTGTCCACCCTCTTCTAAGGCATTGACTGGGGAATGGGGCCCATCAGAGGTATCCACCCTTTTCTATGTTAGGCATTGACTGAGGAATGGGCCCATCAGAGGTATCCAACCTCTTCTAAGTGTGGAGGGATGCTGCTGTTCTCAGGCTTTAGGAGCAAGTGATCAGGCAGCACATGCTGTATTCCTGACATGTCCCAGGAAAAATAAATCACTGTGAGGCAGAGAGCCATAATGTTTGGCTTTCCACACATTTGAGTTGAAGAAAATTTGTGAATAAAATTTTAGAAGGTACTTAGGTGAGGCAGAGCTAAGCCAGTGGGCTTGTAATATGTGTATATTGAACAGTCTTTGAAACTCAGCAGATGGTTCTAAGCAGCATGGAAAGTACTGGATAAATTCAGCAGGGAAAGCAAAGGCCATATATGCCCCTTGCACTGTCTTACCCAGAATCCCCTTGTTTGATCCACCAACACTGATGTCCAAACTTCTTTCTAGCCTGAAGGCAACACACCTAGGCTTTGGGTGTGAACCACCACTCCTGGATCTAAGTTTTTCTCTATTTGAAACTTGCTCTGTATCAGGCTGGCCTTGAACTCAGAGATCTTTATGCTTCTGTCTCCAGTGTGTTGGGGTTAAAGGTATATTCCTCTCAATTATTGGGATTAAAGGTGGGATCCATCACTACCCTGTTCATTGTAACTCTAGAATTTAGAAGACAACTAACTATAGTGCTCCGCCTGACTCTGTTGGGATTAATGACATGGGCTAACACAGCCCTGCTCACATATTTTATCTTAGCTCCAAATTATTTCAACTCTTAGAGATTTAGAAAACAAGTTTGAACTGTAATAACCATTCATTTACTCACAACATTTTAAATCTCTTAACTGCATTTTTAATGCCAAACAAAGAAAATATCCTTTACATATAAGAAGAAAACTTACAAGCTGATATCCAAGTGTGTGTGAGCTATATGGCAACCTACAGTCTAACATTCTAACCTGAAATTAAGACCATTTTTCATTTCATGCCAGTAAGGCAAGTATGCCTCTGATAAATTATCATTTGAAAACATTATTTTTTATTTTTATTCTTAGTTAACCTTTTTAAATTAATTTATTTTTTCAAGTTACATCTCAATCAGTCCCCTCCCTCCTCCCCTCCAGGTGCCTCTCTTTCTCCTCTCCCTCCTCTCCTTCTCCTCAGATGAGATGGGCCCCCACATAACAAACTCCCTCAGCTCATCAGTCACGTAAAGGCCAAGAGCTTCCTCTTGTATGGGGGCTTGATATGGCAGCCCATCTAGGGTAAGGTGTTCTACTAACATGCAACAGGGTCCATGACTCACTGCTGGGTGGAGTTTTAAGTAGGATGGTTATGCTAAGTTCCTGTCTGTTTGGGTCTGTGGGTTGTAGGATGGTCGTCCTGTGCTATATGGTTAATATTCACTTATAAGAGAGTACATACCATATATACTCCCATATCTTTCTAGGTCTGAGTCAACTCACGATGAGCTTTTCTAGTTCTATCCATTTGGCTGCAAATTGCATGATTTTCTTGTTTCTGATAGCTGTATAGTATTCCATTGTGTAAATGTACCACAGTTTTGTTTTTTTTTTTTTTAATCCATTCTTTTGTGGAAGGGCATCTGGATTGTTTCCATTTTCTGGCTATTAGGAATAAGGGTGCTATGAACATTGTTGAAGTGATGTCCTTGGGGTTCAGTGGAGAATCTTTTGGAGGATATGTGCCTAAAAAGCATATGGCTGGGTCTTGAGGTAGAACTATTCCCAGTTTTCTAAGATATTGCCAGATTGATTTGCAAAGTGGTTGTACAAGTTTGTAATCCCACCAGCAATGGCTGAGTGTTCCTCTTTCTCCACATCCTCACCAGCATGTGCTATTTTGAGTTGCATTTCCCTGATGACCAAGGATGTTGAACATTTCTTCAGGTGCCTCTCAGTCTTTATATATTGCTCTTTTGTGAACTCTCAGTTTAGCTCTATACCCTATTTTTTAATTGGATTATTTGATTTGCTGGTGTTTAATTGCCTGAGGCTTCAGATAGAAAGTCAGTTACTAAAGTTAAATGGTGTGTCCAGTGGTAAACGTCCTCTTCCCTCCCTCCCTTCTCCTCCTCCTCCTTCTTCCTCTCTCTCTCTCTCCTTCCTTTTTAAATGTAAAGGTATTCATTAACGTTAAAATGTCCTGTTTTTCAAAATCTTGTAAAATTATTTGGTGCTTTGATTAGACCTAACTCTGATTTTTTCAAGCTATAATGGCATCAAATCTAGCTATTTGCTGAGCACTATTAAAATAAGTAAGTTCAGACAAATTCAAGCACTGCTTTTCAAATCAAATTGTGATGAGGGGTTACTTTTGTATTACGTGAAATGGCTATTCTACAACTATTTTCAAAAATCACTGGGTTTCAGGGTTGGACCACTGAGAGTTCACAGTATGGCTGCACCTGCTAGTTTCCCAGGAGTCCTTGCTCCTTGTAAGCTCTGCCCATGTCTCAGGGTCTTTGTGATTTGTGATCTGTGAGTGTGGGTGTGTATATGTGTGTGTGGGGTGAAAGGGTATCAGATATCAACTGCAGGAGTCATTCCTAAGGAGCCCATTCTCCTTGGGATTTTTTGTTTGTTTCTTTTGCTTTTATTTATTTTAATGAGACAAGGTCTCTCGCTGGGACCTGGATCTCACTGACTGGCCTGGACAGTCTCTACTTCCCAGGCCCTGGAATTACAAGCATAACACCAAAACTAGCTCTTTGATGTTGGGTGCTGGAGATGGAACTAAAGTCCTTGTGGTCGTGTGGCAACCCCATCACTGACTGAGCCACTGTTACCAATTGTCAAAGAGCCTTTCATGCACCAAAGTTCAGTAAAGAAAGGCTAGGGAAATCGTATTTTAGCAAAGTACCATATAAAGGTATGGAGTTGTAAGGAAAAAAAAAACTATTAAAATATCTTGAAATACCTGTTTTTACATTTCACCAAAACTAAAAGAGGTATTTTCAGGGCAGACAATTTAGGACAGAGCAATAAAAATTAACTGGTATAGAGTCATATAAAAAAGTTCAATGAAGAACGAAAGTTTGAGGGAAGAATTCGCTGAATAAAACTAAGCAAAACACGAAAGGATTCTAGGTCAGTAATAGTACACACAAGTCATGGGGGTGTTGTTGCTGTGGGAGACAGAAATGTGCTCCCTCAGTCCTTCTCACTTAGGTGAGACGCCTTTTCATTGAGAAAGTGAAAAAAGAATAAATCACAAATTGAGAAAATATATTTACCACAAATATAACTGATGAAGGATTAGTGTGTAAAATATGAGGAATTCCTACAAATGACGGACGGCAAACACAATAAAAATGGACAGGACACAAACAGGCATTTTCCTAAAGCGCAACTTTAGCTTTTATCTGTGTGTTCGTTTCTGGACGCTGAGGATCAAATCCAATCAATCTCCTGCACCAGAAAAGCGTTGGGCCACCAAGCAACATCTACAGGGCCGTTTACAATGACTTAGATATGTGCCATTCCAAGAGGAGAGATGCTTACTTATTAACCTCATGATGCATGCTCATGACTGAAGAATCGCCCTGCAGACAAGCACTGGATAGGGGCACTTGAAGGGAGAGGACAGGGGCAAGCGAGGCACCTGGTCAATACTGAGAGCTCACACTATTTGCTTTGCTGTGAACTCCTTCTTCATGTGGCCAAAGGCCCTCACAGTGTTGTTCCCATAATGCTGCTTCTGACATACTCACTCTTATCTCTGAAAAGGCTGACACTGTGGAAAGCCAGTAGGATTCTGGCCACTCCTGACTGACTGGATTTGAGGTCACAGTAAAAGGCAAGCACCGGAAGGTCACCTCCCTGCCCACTCAATGTGCCAGCCTCTGAGGCATTTGGGAGTGAAGATGCTTTAGCTGATAGACTCAAATATACTCTCCTACTTATGGAGGGCCTGCATACCAGCAGTTATTCATCAGAGCTCTTTAGAGAATCAGCAAAGATAGGAGACACATGTATATATGTAAGAGAGAGAGACAGAGACAGAGACATAAATACTGGTATGGGAGTAGGAGAGATGGGAACAGCTCACATAGCTGTGGGACTGGAGAGCTCCCATTAACTTCTGTCTGCAGGCTAGTGGATCTGTGAAGGCAGTAGTAAGATTCAGTCCTGGAGAGGTTACTGTGGTCCAGACAGCAGAACATGAATGTCAAAAAGAGAGCATGAATGTACTCTTCCTTTATACTGTAATAACAATTCCCACCACACATTGGTGAGAGAGCTGTCTACTTAATAGTCAATTAAAGTTAGTATTTCTGGAGATCCACAGATATATCTGAAATTCATGTTTTTTCCTCTTGCTATCAGTGCTCTTAGGTCCATCAAAGCGATTCAATAAGCCCACCCTCACGCAGTGACAGCTGACGGGATGCTTCCCATGCGGAAGTCTTGGAGTCTTTTCACTATCCTCATCTCTCTTCTTGAACTTACCTTTGGGGGACTTCTGAAACTGGTATATGCAGAGGTTTTCCCTCTAGACCACAGTTTACTCTCCACTCTGTTCACCAAGAGGAGACAGTATTACCACAATGAGAAGGGTTGGACAGAGGCCACTGAATTTTGGAACTTCAGTAATGTGGCCATTTTCCTTGAAGGGTTCATGTCTCAGGGAGAGCTATTGTCTCAGCAACTGATGACCACAACACACCCATTTGCCTCAGTGTGTCAGTGGGCACCATGGCCCAGCAGGTTATCAAGATGTCTGGGCTGCTGCAGTGGGCATTCTACCCTCTGTGTCCCTAAAATATCAACCTTAAAGATGCAAATCTTCCAATCCGCATGATGCCAGCTGAAGACGGCTGTTATCTTGCCAGAGCTGTGCTCCTTTGCCCTGATCTCACTGGAAAAGCCTTTGTATATCTGTGAAGATGCTTAATACTCAATTTGCTAGAGGGTAATCAAATATCTGAGAGGTATTTTCAAAGTCATGGGTAACATGGTATTGATTCAGTATTCAGATTGCCACTGCCTGATGCTCAAAGCAGAATACTTGCATGCTGGAAGCCTTGGATTCTAGGCAAACGGCATCTCAAAGGCCTGAGAGCCTAAAGATTCTGAACTGTCATCATCCCCCAAAACTTACCAGCCTCGTGATCTGCTGTCAGTACATCCGATGTGTGCACTGTACTGGGGCCCCAGGTGCCTGAGGAACCTAAGGGAAACTGGTAACCCTGGAGGTGAAAGGGGTATCAGGTGACCTACCAGCCTCTGAGGGTATAAATGTCCTTGCAGAGAAAGGAGCTCATTGAGCACTCAAGGGAGAAACATCCAGAGTAACTGGAAGAAGAGAGGATATGGAAATGGCACATGGGTGTTGGGATATGCTAGATGAGTAAGGCCAAGCGCACATGGGCTCCTGCATTCCTGGACTCCTAGAAGAAAGTAAGTCTTGTGGATAGAGGTGATCTGGAAAACCAGGGACCTCCAAGCATACATCGATTGTTCTAGTGAGGATGGTTAGAACTTTGGAGATGTCTGTAGCCCCTGGAGACAGTTTTTATTGACACATGTACCTAGTGGAGGGAGCTGAGTACCTGATTTGATACAGATGGCCCTCACAGAGGGTTATCCACTGTTACCTGTTGGTGGTGGCAGTGCCATTCAGAGAGACCTTGAGCTAAATCGGTCACTTCAGCAATCACTCA
Organism: Lophiomys imhausi; assembly: GCA_907164525.1. Lineage (NCBI taxonomy): Eukaryota > Metazoa > Chordata > Mammalia > Rodentia > Muridae > Lophiomys > Lophiomys imhausi. Next base: position 996,075 of record CAJQZJ010033660.1, on the reverse strand, counting down.
ATACGTGATTTTTCTATGACAATGCCGCATGAAGTCTCAACAATCCCGAGTCCCTTGCAGAAGCCTTTGCTTTATGTTTGTTTATAACAAAGCCAATCTTTCTGAATTTGGGGAGAATGGTTGGGAGAAAAAAATAAAAGAATGGCATCCAACAAATATACGCATGCCAAGCGCACATACATACAGATTACGCACTCTGGCGATGTCACACAGAAGATGTCCAGTAGCCAAACTGCAGTTATCCACGAGAAAGCGCATAGGAAGCTTAGCTCGCGGTGTACAATTATCCAGCTCAACTCAGTGCAGTTGCTTAAGTGGACAAGTGCTGACCAAGGGCTTGCGGATCTCCGGAGACAGAGGACAACTCCACCTCATTAGCAGGATAGTTTGATGCCCAGTTGGTTCCCACAGCATGTAAGGTCACATGGAAATAACCAGTCTATTTGAAACAACTACAGAAAAGGATATTTGCTTTCACTCAGTTATATCCTCAGAGGTGGCTATCAGGCTCAACAAGGACAGGAATCCTGTGACACCAGAGACAGTACATGGGGGGCTCCAACTCTGTGGTGACAGGAGGCTGACTGGATCCTGGGATCTCTTGAGTTCTGAGAGCTTCTGTGAGAGGAGTCTTTGATTAGGAATCAAGAAGAGGGATTTCCATTGTACACATGTGACCTAACCTAATTGACAGGACCTGCTGTTACTTCACCTCCACAGAGTAGAAAAGAGGACCAAGCTTGGAGTCAGCAATGTTCTCTAACCCCTCTTAAGAAAGTGGAATCTCCTCTAATCCAGGAAAGAGATTACCCTCCCATGGAGGTAAATCATTCTCTGAACACCGGGATACTTCAGTACTCAGTGCTGAGAAGTGTTGGCAAGAGTATACAGAAAGGAGCCCATGTTCTGATGGTGGCAATGTAAACCAGTACAGCCATTCTGGAAGCAGCATATAGACCCCTAAGGAAATAAAAACCAGAACCACATGACCGGATTCTGAGTGTTGATCCAAGGGGTGTGATGTCACTACCTCCAAAGACCTCCATACACTCATGTACACCACTCCAAGAGCTTTTTTTGCCCAAGACATGGAAGCTGCCTATATAGAGATGCAAACTATAGAAAGAAATGTCACATACTGTTCAGAGAGGGGAGAGTCCTGCTGTTTGTTACCACACCAGTGGAGCTAGTGAAAGGAGCCAGGTACAGGACAAAGACTGTGTGACCTGAACAATATATGAGAATGAAAGGAAAAAGGACTTCAAAGGCACAGCCTGAGAATGGACAGATCTGATGTCGGATGTGGGAGTGGGTCAGGGGTTCAAAGCAGAGCCGTGCAGGGTTGACGAGCTAGAGAGCTGGTGTGCAGTGTGACAAACGCAGGAAAGAACAGCACGCTGGGGGAGGGGCTGTTAAACAAATGGATGACTTACTTTTATCACAAAAAATACCTGTGACACTACAACTTGCCCCTGGTAGCCTTTTCACTAGGTATCCTGATGTCTAACCCTAAGCCTCAGAGTGTTGACCCTTGAAACAAATTCCTGGCAACTTGGTGTCAATACCTACTTTTGAGTGACTCTTTCCAGTTCCCTGTCATAAACACTTCAAAGTACTCGATACCTACTGTTCCTGGGCTCCCCTGCCTCAGAAGTAAATCCTACTCCTAAGGTGCCCTCTTTCCCTTGATGACTTAATGCAACTCATTTCTTGAGGTACCTGTTTCAAATAATCCCAACTTGCAGTAATTGGTCATCTGCATCCCCTTCAAGCTACCAGAAATCACCCATGGGTACTCCCATCCGGTCCCAGGGTCACATACCTCCTCATTTTATGAGTGCTAACTATTGTCCACAAATTACTTCATCTTTCATACACAGTATTCATCACAGGCTTTGTCTTTGGGTAACAGAATTACATTATGGTTTTGCAAAGGAGAATTGCTCAAGTTTACTTATGATCTTTAAAGGTCACCTCAGCCAAAAAAGAATGCCCCTGCCCACTGTGATCCTCAAGCAGTTCGGATGTAACTGAGGTGATGAGGTAGAAAGAGACAGTGCAACTACTGCTGCCCTCCTACACGTGAAGTACCCACACTGGGAGAGGAGCAGCCCTTTGCCACCTGGGCACCCGGCTCAGCCAGGCCACCACTCTAATTTCAATGCAATGCAGGATGCAGAGGTCTGGGAAGGACGAGGAAGGGGCAGGGGTGCAACTGAGCCCAACCCTGATACTCAAGAGTTCTTGGCCATCTGTGTTCCCTTGAGCCTCCGTGAAAATAGACTCATTAACTCTAGAAAAAGAAGATAGAAGGCTATTTTAATAAATTGATTTTTAAAAGCATGTAGAAGTGTTCCAGAGGGAACTAGCTGGCCATAAACTGTAGGTCACATAAATGTCTTCTATGTCTACTACAGAAGCCCCAGGAGGTAAAATGCTCCCACCAATATTGTTACTTTAGGCCAAGATCATTCCAGATTAAGCTGGCTGGTATATGGATAGACCACACAGCAGGTCAGTTCATTTATTGATTTTGGAATGACCTCTCCTGTAAGCCAGACACTGCACAAGAGGGTTGTGACTCTGTCCAGGAGTTGAAGTATCTGCTTGCTGCTGCCTGACTCCTTCTCTGGCACTTTCAGACAAAAACCATCTTGACTCCTCCATGGTGCATGTTCTATTGCTATGCATTTGTGAGAGCTCCCATGTCTCCTTTCCAGGGGGTACCTGGACTCAGTTCTGTGTGTTTCTGGCCCCACCTCTGGGGAACTGGAGAAGCTGATGGTCTCTTAGCAATTATGTAACAGGAGTCCGCTGTAGGTGGTTTTGTGCCTCTGCTCCCAGAGAGCTCTTGCTTTGAACCACAGGGCCTCATACTGTTCAAACGTCACTAAACGAAGGGCAAAGATAAGAATAGTTGATGAATAAGCAGTTATCGTCTTTCTGTGCCCTTCATTCTGCAAACTCTGAGGTTGGGAAACCCTAGCCATTCAGCACTTCCTTCTCAGGGTACTAAGCCAAGAGGATGAGAATCACACGATGTACCCGTTGGTACCAACCAGGCTCGTGGTCATGGCTGCTCTCTCAACAGCTCTCCTGTCCTATGTGTTCCTGCTAAGTGTCCCTCCTTGGCTCATTCCAAACATTTATCTTTTCCTTGGTCATTACTTTAGATACTTCGGAGTTCCAAAGACTTTGTACTGACAATCTCTGGTCCCATTCTTTGTTTCTTCCCATCAAGGAGAAAGTTACATCTCTGAATTCTTCTTCTCAGTGTGCCCTCCTCTTTCTTTTCTTGTCTGATGACACCCTGTCCCTATAAATATGTTCAAGTGCCTGGGTTTTGAGGAAACCAGCTGTATGCACATGCCTCTATCTTGAATTACAAGAGGACTTATACCCACCTTTCTGCTTCTGTTTAGCTCAATACAGCTCTCCAGCTCCCTCCCACTACTTCTGGTCCTACCCTCACTGCAGAGAGAGAGAGAGAGAGAGAGAGAGAGAGAGAGAGAGAGAGAGAGAGAGAGAGAGAGTTCCCTCTTGGCAAGCAAAGGCACTAGCATGCTCCATGAGTTCCATGCATGCCCTGCATGGTCTCCTGTCTCATCTATAGTCCCAGCCTTGTATCACAGCATCAAAGCTTTGATTTGCTATTGAATCTCACTGTGATGTCACTGGCATTCTAGGTCCAAGGACACCAACTCCTTCTCCCACTGTCCCACTCCTTCCCTTCCTACTGCAGTGAGAGCTAGGCTCCACACAGCTGCCCAGTGATGTGGAGTACCGCTCCTCATTCAACTTTGCACCTTGACTCCTTCACCATGAATCATGCCCATGGGGCCAAGACCCAGCTCTGTTTATACCTCACATTTTCATATTTTGTGTTAACAACAGCAATAAACAAGCTAACATGGAAGGGGGAAAGTTCGCAGGGCCCAACTCCAGACAAAGAGCAACAGGCAGCTGGGGGAATGCTGAGGATAGGAGAAATAATCTTCCCTAGGGAAGAGACCCCCAATAGTTATCCAATACCAAGAGGTAACCCCTAAAATCATATACATACAGGCAACAGTATATGAACCAAGCAGGCTGTATTTATTAGCAATTAAAGAAAGACAGCTATGATTTTGAGAGAGAGCAAAGTGGTACATGGACAGGTTGGACGCATGGAGGGGGAAATGATGAAATTATGATTTCAAAAATAAAAACACCACATAAAAACCCACAGACAGAATACAGCACTTGCCATTTTAGCCATCTGTAAGCACAGAGTTCAGCGGCACAAGGACGTCTGCACCACTGTGAAGCTGTCACCACTGTCCGTCTCCAGAACTTTCTCACTCTCCCAGGCTGGAACTCTGTTCCCATAATTGAGGCATCCCAGCAATTGTCTAATGGACACTGCATGAGTCATTCTAATTCACTCCTCCACCTGATGCCGTGCCCACCAACTATGTTCAGCTGTACTCAGTCCCTTCAAATTTATTTCATTCTCATTTTATAAATTGAAATTTTTTATCTTTTGGCCTATTTGGCATATGTATGTTTTTACACAAATCCAGTGAGGCTGCAAGGTTAATGGACTTGGTGAGGCCGCACCCCAGACCACCAATGTGAAGCCCTAAGGCTGTGTACTTTCTCTCTCCCGCTGCTCTTCTACTGTCCCTCCTGTGCCTTGCAATGTGGAAGGGCCCTGTTGGTCAGGTCTATGGATTTTTCTAGAATTTGAAGAAGTAAATTCTCTGTGCTGCTTCCTCATGCTCTTTTGAGAATCTTGAAGGTCATGTGCTGGGGCTTATCAAAAGTCATTGTTTATTCTTCTTTCCTCTTATCTTTGCTTTTTTTCCTGCTTTCTTCCAATTCTCCCTTGGAAAATTTCTGGAACTATATCTTTAATTTCCAGAAGTGCTTGCCTGCAAATTGGTTGAATTTGTAAACATCATAAAGCAAAGGAAAGGTGACTTATGGCCCTGGTGACAGCTCACTTGCTCAGAGGAGGTGGCCTGCACATAGTTGCTGGTGGGTAGCTGGGATCCAACAGGGACTCAAAGACAGGGTTCTGCCCGTGGTACAGGCACAGTTCACTCACAAACCCTTTCCCTATCAAACAGAAGACCAGCCTTACAAAGTCCTGTCTGAGGCCAGGGTAGCTCTTAACAGTGACATCTCTCTTGGTCACAACGGTAATGGGCAGTGTCACACAGACAAGGAGTGCTGATGCAATGACTTGTCTCCTAGAGTTCCTGATTTATCTGATTGTTCCTTCATTGATGCTCAAATAAGATAACATTCTTTCCTAACATATAAAGGAACCACTGGCGATGAAAACCCCTTCACACTAACATCTCTCTATTTCAAATTAACCGCAGATGCAGTCACTATGTCATAGCAGGAGTGTGGAATTGTCCTTGTGAATGCATTGCATTCCAAGAGGACAGAAGGAAGCAAAATGACCTTCTACTCAGCAGAACCTGCTGCCAAAGGTATTTGCAGCTACAGCCCTGAGAAATGCAAACAATCAATAGATTTTTAGTTTGCTCCACTGGAAGATGTTTGCTTGCAGATGCCGGTGGTCCTCTGACCAGAAATCTACTCCATGTTTCTTGTCCCCACAGAATTAAGATGGCCCTGAACGGCAAACATGGGCAATGTTTGGGTGACCCAGAAGGGAGAGCTTTCCTGTGAGTGTCCAGGAAGGAAACACTTTGGCCAATATATCCAGATCTGGTTGCACATGATGGACACTTGGGCTTGCTGAACAAGTCCTCAAAACTGAGAAAGCCAGGACCTTCTCAGACTGTCCTTCCCTGTCTCTAAGACACATTGTTGGTGACTCTCCCCTGGTCAGCTCTCTGGTTGTTTCTGTAGGAACTGCTCTTCAGAACTTTTGCCATCAAGGCCTCAGCTGTCCCATCAACTTCTTAGAGCACAGACAAAGGCAGCCAGTCTGTCCTCACACACGATGCTTATGTCAGAACCACACAAGGCACATGTCAATCAAGTGAGCCACGTCACACTTCTAAAAACAGTTACACCCACTTTTAATTGCCAAGCTGACCCACAGACATGTCTAATGCACAAACCTTTACCATAAAGCGGCTTATTTCCTGAGCTTTGCTAACACTGGCTGTTAAAACTGACAGACTGACAGGAAAACAACAGAATCTCATCTTAAAGCACAGTGGCAATTTGAAGTGAAGCCGAGTATCTTCCTGAATGGATTGACTGCTTGCACAATTTTCCATGGTCTCTCATGAACTGCTTGTTCTTTCCCGTTTACTGGTCTTCATCCAGTTTCAGTTGAGACTCTGGCAGGTGTGTAGGATCATTTCTTTTCTGATATGTGCTAGCAACTACTCTACTCGCAATCCACATTTAAGTCTGCTTTTAATGGGCAATTATTTTGTATTATTTTATCTGGTCAGTATAACAGCTTCTATCCTCATCTTTGTAATCATGCTCAAGATATCCTGATGTGTTCAGGAGAGTACAAATGGTTTCACAGTATCTTTCTTAATCTTATTTTAGAGTTCCTGCAATTTAACATGAGTTTAGTAACCCAATGTCCACCACTATATAATAAATGCCTTTGTTCCATTTAACAGCCAATAGTTACCATGTTATTGATCATGATGTGGTTTGGATACAAGGTAACCCAACCCACAGTAAATGGTTCATGTGCCAATGGCTTAGTCCCCAGCTGATTTTATAAGTCAGTGCTGCCTCCATCCATAGATTATCTTTCAATGAGTTCATAGCTGAATGAACCATTAGGGGGCATATCCTAGTTGGAGGAATTAGGCCACTTGGGGTAATTTTGAAGGGCGCAGCTTGCCTATGGTCCCTGTCTGTCTCTCTGCTTTCTAACTTTGATGAAGTGAACAGCATCCTCTCCACACACTCCCATTGCTATAATTTCACCAGCATCACAGGCCCCTAACAACACAGCTCCATAGAGTTTGGGCCTGAACACAGCTCTCCCCCTTATGTCACCTTTTTCAGGTATTTGTCACAGTGACACGTGACTAATAAGAAAACCTCCTGAAGTATCAGAGTGTTCCCTGGACACATTTTTGAATTCAAGTGTGTGGGTTTCTTTTATTTCAGGAAGGGGCTCTGAACCCCGAAGCACAGATCCCTCACACAGCTCCTTGATTTGTGACCCTTTGTAGTTGGATGACAGACAGACAAAAGGTCTTGTCTTCACTCTGAAGTAAGGAAAGCATTGTTGACAGCGCATCTTCTGAACACATCACCACTTATAGACTCATGGTTAGTTCTTGTTGTTGTTTATTTACTTATTTATTGCACCAAATTGTGATTTACCAAAAGCAGCAGCTTAATTTGACTCGGGATGCAGACAGGATATTTCTGAAAGACCGTTCAAATACAGGTCATAATGGCAGTTGCAACTGGCTAGGGGTAGCTAATTTGTAAGGATATAAGACTGAATCCAAGCTCCAAAGCTGCACCAAGCACATATGCGTCTGGTATTTGTAATACTCTGTGGTGGGGAGTGCTAACACAGTCCCCCTCATTTCTCTATACATTTCAGTGTTCCTTTTAAACACTCAGCACAAATTTACTTGCAAGTATTTATTGAGTTATTGCTGGGGACTATCTGCTTGGCAAGGTTATGGACACAAGGAGTAATGAAATGAGGAAGTAGAGTAAGCTCTTGCCCCAAGTACTCCAGGCAGGTGGTTTCAAATTTCGTGTAATCTGGATGAGAATTCTGGGGCACAGCGAAGTCAACACAACTGAGAAGTTAGGAGGCAGGGTAGGATCACCATGTCTGAGTTATTCCAGGAAATGATGCCCTGCATGTGTGGTTCATGGTACCCTTCCCTAATCAGAAAGCAAACTCATCTGAGGCCCAGACTGAGCCTTCTCATGTTTGCAGTGCAAGGACCTGGGAAGATTGTATATGGTAACGTGGCCACCATGGCTAAGGAGACCAAGGAAAGCAATCCAGGATGCCTGGATGGTTGGATGAATGAGGGCATTGAGTGCATTGGAGAATCCCAGTGGGCCAGAGACCTCTGCAGAGGAAAGATCCTATCTAGGTGTAAATTCTTCCCAGTGGCATGGCCCTCTGCTTCTCTTCATCTTTCAAATGAGAGTGACAAATGTGGCTGATGCATGGGATGGGTGTGCTAACAGAGGAGGGAAGCACCATTTGTTGAAGATGCTGTCCTTTTTCCATTGTACAGTTTTGGCTTCTTTGTCAAAGATTAAGTGACCATAGGTGTGTGGGTTCATTTCTGGGTCTTCAATTAGATTCCCTTGATCAACTGGTTTGCTTCTATGCTAGCACCATACTGTTTTTATTACTATTGCTCTGTAGTATAGCTTGGAATCTAGGATTATGATACCTCCAGATTTTTTTTTTTTTTGGTATAGGATTGATTTAGCTCTTCTGGGGTTTTTGTTATTCCATATGAAGTTAAGAATTATTTTTTCAGGTCTGTAAAGAATTGTGTTGGTATTTTGATGGGAATTGCATTGAATCTGTATATTGCTTTTGGCAGAATGGCCATTTTTATTATGGTGATGTCATCTATCTATGAGCATAGGAGATCTTTCCATCTTCTGATGTCCTCTTCAGTTTCTTTCTTCAAGGACTTGAAGTTCTTGTCATACAGGTCTTTCACTTGCTTGGTTAGAGTCTAACTGGATATCGACATGTAAAAGATTGAAATTAGACCCATATTTATCACCTTGCACAAAACTTAAGTCCAAGTGGATCAAAGACCTTAACATAAAACTGGGCACACTAAGTCTAATAGAAGAGAAAGTGGGGAAAAGCCTCAAACTCATTGGCACAGGTGACAACTTTCTGAACAGAACACCAACAGCTCAGGCTCTAAGACCAACAATCAATAAATGGGACCTCATGAAACTGAAAAGCTTCTGTAAGGCAAAGGACAATGTCATTAGAACAAAATGGCAACCAACAGATTGGGAAAAGATCTTCACCAACCCCACATCAGTCAGAGAGCTAATATCCAAAAATCTATAAAGAACTCAAGAAATTAAAGACCAAGGAACCAAATAATCCAATCAATAAATGGGAAACAGAGCTAAACTGAGAATTCACAAAAGAGGATTCTCTAATGGCTGAGAGACACTTGAGGAAATGCTCAGCATCCTTAATCATCAGAGAAATACAACTCCAGATGACTCTGAGATTCCATCTCACACCTGTCAGAATGGCTAAATTCATTAGAATCAAAAATTATAATGACAGCACATGCTGGCAAGGTTGTGAAGAAAGGGGAACAATCCTCCATTGCTGGTGGGAGTAGAAACTTGTACAACCACTATGGAAGTCAGTCTGATGATATCTTAGAAAACTTGGAATAGCTCTACCTCAAGACCCAGCCATACCACTTCTGGGTATACATTCAAATGATTCTCACCAAACCACAAGGACATTTCCTCATCTATGTTCATAGCAGCCTTATTTGTAATAGCTACAAATTGGAAACAACCTAGATGTCCCTCAACCAATGAACTGATTAAAACAAAAACAAAACAAAACTGTGGTACATCTACACAATGGAATACTACTCAGCCATCAGAAACAATGAAATCATGCAATTTGCAGCCAAATGGATGGAACTAGAGAAGCTCATCCTGAGTGAACTAACCCAGACTCAGAAAGATGGCACATGGCATCTATTCACTTATATTTGGATTTTAGCTATATAGTACAGGATAGCTATTTTATAACCAATACACCAAAAGGAACAGGAACATAGACTTTGTTGATGAGACACTTTGCCCTAGTGGTGCTGCCATGTAGGCCCTCAGTATATGAGGAGGCTCTTGGCCCTCATGTGACTGCTGAATTGGGGTTGGGGACTGATGTGTGATGACACCCCACTCTGGACGAAGTAGGATGGTGGGAGGGTGGGAGGGTGGGACTGGGAGGGGTGGAGGGGGGCACTGTGATGGAGATGTGGCTTGAAGTAGTGAATAAATATTAAAAAAAGAAAAGAAAGCTCCAGGCAGAGTCAGTAATCTATGAATACTAGCAAAACTGGGATAAAGGCTCCAAGGTGGAGAAAAATGCCTTTAGTATTAGCAGGCAAGTCACCCACCCCATCAGGGGCAGCACCTGGCATTTCAGGCAAGGTAGGCAACAAGAACATTTCTGCTAACCTAAACTCCACATTTCATGGTTTTATAGTCATACAAACTAACTAAGCCTTTTAGGGAAAGAAATTGATTTTTTTCCCTTTCTAACTCAAAAGGAAGCCCATTGCCAGCTAAGGGGAAGGAGTACTTTAGTGGATCCCACAGAGCACCTCAGTCTCTCCACAGCTTTGAACGTGCAGCACAGTGGGAGTCCCAGCTCTGAACTCAGGGTCAGCCCTGCAGCATGTGAGAAGCTCTGTGTGTGCACATCACACTTGCTGCTTGGCACAGTCCTCTCCACAGGCCCACAGCACTTCTTTCATGGATCTGCAGTTCAGAAGTACAGGCCACTGGGTAAAAACAGTGGACCACCGTGGCTTGGCCCCTCTGCCCAAGAGACAGCTTTCCTGGGGCCATAGATAGACAGGTCTGGATCTGTCACCAAACTAGGCTGATATCTTCACCCCTGTAGGGCTTAGCAGTATCCTGAACCTCTGGTGGCTGGTAATCATTTTATCTGAAAAGCAGTGGCCCTTGATTAGAAGGTCTGGACTCAATTTTGATAACCTACAAAGGGTACTGGAGGTTGTTTCCAAGAATAAAGGGTGTTCCAGAAACAACCATTACTAGGAAAAGTCCTAGTGGGCTGAGGTTCCATTCATAAGATGAACGTATTACCCAAGTACAGCACAGAGCCATTCTATTCCCCAGACTAACACAAACTAGCCAATCAAGTAACCATGTTTTTCCAGTGATTGCAACAATCTAGTATAACCTTCATACTAGCGTTTTCTTAATATAAGGTAAAACTAATGGACTTCGAGGTATGAGTAGTGGCAGAATATTAAACCTTCAGAGGTCAACTAGGAGAACCAATCCCTTACTTCTGAACTGAGGTAGTGTATTTACGGGTTGTATTTATGGCCACAATGGAGAGGGTTTTAACTATGAGACACAGCAAGTAATACAATAGAAGATCCTTCTCAGTTGGCCCTGGATCCAAATGTCGGAACGATCAGAGGGAGGGAGAGATCCCACTGCTCTCAGGTGACCCCTGGTCACCTGAAGAAGCGAGAGAATCAACATCGCTCCATGGAAGAGTCAGCCTTACAGAGGAAGCAGCCACAACACCCTAGACACTGCACACGCCCATCTGGCGCGGACACCAGCCACAGTGAGTATGTACTTTGGGGAGTTTGGAGGTCATGCCCTGGTCAAGAAGGATTTCAGGTCACCCACGGAGAATAAACAATCCACAAGTGTCCCCAACGCTGTCGCATATCTAAGGGATACTTGGTCACTCCTCAGTTTGCAATACAGACTTGGGCTACCCTCTGCTTGTGTGTGATGACTTCTCCCACAGACTGTCCTAGACACTTGTCCTATTTATGCCCTGCTTTGCCACCCTGTGAAATACTCTCCAAGCTCTACTGTGCACACAGCCATGCAGATGAAAAGTAGGGATATCTCCCATGTGGGAGAGGACCTTCCTCTTAGGTGTTCTGCCTGCTGTGTAATGGGACACGACAATAAAGAACAGATGACATAAAGCTGGACCAACTAAACTCCTGATTACCAGACATCTAGTAGGAGTAGAAAGACTCTCACATTGAGACAGAGACTACACCCAGAAGCCAAATTTGAGTGAAGAAGGGTGAGACTTTTTGTTGGTTAAACAACACCCAACTGTTGACAAAAAAATACATTATGGCCAAGTGAACAATCTTCCATTGTGGCCTTGGTGTGTTACAGGCAACATATATCTAATCCTAGATATGGTAAACAGGCTCCATGCTGGGCCCCAGATATCAGTGCTCACATGCGCTGTGTAGCATGCTCCACTTTTACTATTGCTCTCCAGTGGGCACTGGGCAGGCATACATAATGTTCCTTAAAGGTGAGAGGCAGCCAAGCTTCCTACCTTTCTATGTTCCTGGACCCATCCTCTCTGTTGGACACTCTTCTCCTCAGTATAAACTCAAGCTGCATGGTTAAACAGAAGTAGACCCAGACAATCGCAGAGCCAAGACGCCATACTTCTTAAAGCGGATCCTAATATCCCCAGTCACTGTGAACAGGGACATGGGAACCACTCCTAAATTCAGCCCCAGATCTTCAGAAGACATGACAGGACAAACACAAATACGGTCTCAAAGGACACTTGAAATATGATTTCACTGACTGTCACTTTGTACATACTGCATACATTTATGTTAAGATATGGCCCTATGGTTCTTTCTCTGAAACATGAACACATGTAGAACATCGTGTATACATGTTTAAATCGAACTGCCATTAACTCTAAAGAGCAAAACATGGGCTAAGACAATTCTTGCACTGGAATAAATTCCAATGAGTTTGCATTTCCCATGCCCATGTGCGGGAAAGGCATTGATTGCCTGCTTTGCAACTCTGTAAATAATAATCCAGCAATAAAAGTAAGAGCTGTGTTAAAAACTTTACATCTGCATCCCTCAAGCTTTCTCTAACCCACACCGTTCATCTTACTCTAGAACAGTCTGAGGCTTAAGAGCCCCAGGACTCATCACTCACTCACTGGCCGGTATCACCACTTAACTGGGAGGTGGGTTAACATCTCCACCTTAATAGCCAGGTTTGCTCTGAGGCATTCCATGATGTGTGTGCCACACACACAGGAGTTAGAAACACACCGGGCTAGAAGTTCTTCTGTCAAGCATGCCTGCTCAGTGTCTGCCACCTACCCCTGAGAAACAGAATGGCTGCTAGACCATGAGCATTAAAAGAAGACAACCACCTAGCCACCACTCCCTCCCACAGCCTCCTGCTTGCCACCACTCCCTCCCACAGCCTCCTGAACTCTGTGCTGATTGCTCCTGGAAGCTCTGGTCTCAGAATGTTTCTCCTGAGTCTTCAGCATCAACCTCAGGGGAGGAGCTGGATGAGCCAGCTGGAATCCACAAACAGGTCCTGGTGGGGCTAGGAATGTGGTTTGACCAGTTCTGGGGGAGACTTAGAAGCCACAGCTTGCAGTTCTGGCCCTCATTATCAGACTACTGGACATCTATTGTCACCTCCCATCCAGAGCTGTGCTCCTGACTCTGCACAAGAAGGGGTTCCCAGTGGTCTCCAAACAACAAGGTCTTTCCCTTTGGTCTTGCTATGGATAGATCTCTCTGATATTGGTGGTCTTTTCTCCTTGGGGAACTCTGGCCTCCTCTAAAGAGCAAACACCACTCACACATCCAAAAACAGCCCAAGAAACCATTGTTTCCTTTGGTTTCCTGTTCTATACATTGACTTTTCCTCCACGGAGAAGGCGGGAAGACAGACTGTTTAGAGCCAAGCAGCTTCTGTGAATTCCATACTCCAGCATTCAACACACAGGATGCAACAGAGCTCAGGACAAGGAAGACACCAAGCTTTAGACACACACATGGGCAGGACAGACACACGGACGTGGGCATAAACAGGATATAGGCACAGCTCGGCTGGTATCAAGATGACGTATATAGGACATGATATAGACAGATATGATGATGTGACCTTCCGTACGAGTCTTGCTTTCTGGAAAGGAAGGAGGAAGGGAGGGAAGATTTTCATGAATATCATCTTTAACTATTCTCATTTAGTTGTGCATATTCATTCATTCATGACACATTTTGAACAAAAGTTATAAAATTGGTACCCGCAAAAAGAACTTAGAAATCTGCAGCCAGTGAGCCTCATCAGATATCCATTATGACATTTTTAATTGTCAAAATGATTGATTATAAGGACCTACTAGAGGTTCATGCCAGCAGGTGAGGTCACCTCTCTGGTGTTCACCTGTGGGCCAAGTCACCTGCGAAGCAAGGAGGCTGACAGTAAAATGTCTATATTTGTAAGAAATCTTTTGTTTGTTTGCTGGCTCCAGTTTTCAAAGGCAAGAGGCATTTTAGAAAGAACACCCACTCTGACACATGCTTGGCCATGAGACACCAATTCCAGAACTCCACTTCCTAACCTGAAACAGGACATGAACCCCCTTCTCCACAGGGTCAAACAGTTCTGCAGCATACTTGGAACAGGGAAGACACATGGATATTCACTCCTTGTTTTTTGGGTCAGAGACAGGATCAAGTGCTTTTCCCCAATCCTATTCTCTCAGTCCAAATCCCTAGATATTCTGCTATCCATGATTATTTATTAAACATCAGCATTCAGTCTCATTACCATCAGACTTTAGAACATACAAAAGACCTTTAACTCCCTCCTTTTCCAATTAGCCACAGAAAAAAGAAAGCAGAACTCTGCTGAAAAGATTGCAATTAGAGATGCCAAGACCTACTAAAGTTGTTAGCCCTAGATAGCCAGGCTGTGAGCTCACAGGGCCAGTGTGAGCTCATACTTCCTCTTCATTCTGCCTATTATCAATCCCTGAGCTTCTCTCTCATATAAGCACAGTCCACATTGGAGACAAGGCCCAGTCAGCATCAAGTCTACGTTAGGAAAAAACTGCATGTTCATGGATATGGTAATCCTAAAACTATGTGTTGGAGAGAGAGCCTCTATTTTGGTTCCTTTCAACTCCTTTTAGGATGGCTTTCTTGGTGTTGGGGCCATTTTGAGATTCAGGGCAGAAAATAGAGACTAGAAAAAAATAAAGTGTGTTCGATTTCTCCCTCAAGGAGCCTATTGCATTAGGGAGTCAAGACAGATATAGGGAGCAATTGGGGGAACCAAACTGGAGCCAGCCAGACCTTTGATGAGTTGTTGCTGCAATTGCTGTCCACCTACGGTGCCTATTGTCTATGCAAAGTGCCAACCTAAGCACACGCATGCACATATATATGTGGTTTTCAGAGATCTGGCACTGTGGTCACCATTAATCCATGCTCTTATCAAAGATGGAAACTGAGGGACAGAGGATTTGGATAAGTGGCTGAGGCCGGTTGGCAGTTCAGCAGAGTGATCTGATGCTGGTGAAAGAGAAAGGAGAAGCAGGAGGAGGCACCATTCATGGACAGTACATGGCAGGTGCCCCTTCCAGCCCTTTGCTTGCTCACAGAAGATAATTCTTCTCCCTCCTAAACTTCTTCTTTCCTGTTTTACAGTAAGCTGAGGAAACAGAAATAAATCAGTGGCTTCACACTGAAGACGCAGCTAGTCTAAGACAAGGGAATAGAGAATCTCCCTTCCACTTTTCATTTCACCACCCCAGGCTTGCTAACGTATCATGAGTAACAGATGGCAGGGAGGTCCTCTGGGACACATAGATGAAAAGATGGAGAACAGCTGCCACTCCAGAAGACAAGGGTCCTTGACTTGGTATTTCAATATCGACCTTTAAGGATCTGCCAAGCAAGACCAGAGCCTGTGATTGGCTACATGGCTCCTCTGTTGTTTGGGAAGTGGGTTGAGCCAGTAGTCTGTCACTTTGAAGATGATGACTGGGGGCACTGGGAAGTATCATTAGTGGAAAGATGGGTGCTTATTTCAGGAAGAAAGCCCAATTATCGAACTGTGTGAAGCTGTACAGGGCATAATGAGCTGCTTTGGTCTGTGTTAATCTCCCCAGAGGTATCTAGAGCAGGCTGGACCATACTGGGGAAGGACACTACTAAGACACAGAGACCACGGGTGCTGAGTGAAACAGCTTCTAGACTCAGTTCATTCTCTTGTGGCTGAGTCCATCACTGTTTCTGCCCTTTGATGCTAAGTCTCTTTGTTCCTCTTAGATTTCTTCACCCAGGGATGAAGAGACGAGGCAGATTCTATTCTATATAGACACTAGGAGAGCTGCCTCCTCCTCTGCATGTGACCTGCACATAGCATTGTGTGTGTGTGTGTGTGTGTGTGTGTGTGTGTGTGTGTGTGAGAGAGAGAGAGAGGAAGGAGGGAGGTAGCAAATGTGAACATTGGATCTAGTGCTCATCTTCCCACCAAGTCTGTGTCTAGAGTTCCCTGGAACAGCTCCTGCTCACCATGGAAATGAAAGAAGGCTGCATTTGTAGACATGAAATGACAGATGACACAGGATCTAGCATAGCTGGAGTCCTCATAAGAAGAGGGGCTCAGGACCCAGAACCTTGTAGAGGGACGGCCATGTAAGGACATAGGAAGAAGGCAGGTGCCATCGAAGGCTCAGAGAAAGTTCCCAGACACTTTTGCACCTTGGACTTCTGGACTGATGAACTATGGGAAAATCAGTGTTTGTTGGTTAAACTCTGTGATCTGAGGTACTTGGTGATAGTATCTTTAGATGACTCACCAACCCTGTAAACTGACCCATAGCTTCTGGAACTTCACCTAACCTGGGTGTGGGGACTATGAGGTTGCCCATGGTACCTTCTGGAGTCCCTGCTGTGTGTGAGCTTTCAGTGGCAAGGTTTCTGAACAGAGACTCTCACGCCGTACCTAACTACTAATCTTGATGCTGTATGTAGGCACAGAGCTCAGGTGTGAGCTACCAATGAGGTGGCAGATAATCAGTGGATAGACATTTGGGAAGTAGGTAGACATTATAACAGAAGAGATCACTTGGACATAAAGGGTGAGTCAGCCTTTGTGATGGAAAGACATGAAAAACCAAGGAGTCCTGGGTAAAGATATTTCTGAAAGCTGAAAATCATGCCATGGATTTCAGGGATTTGTAGAGAACCACTCACTGCCCTGAGACTTAAGTGATCAGATCCTCTAGGTAGTGAGACAGCTCCATGGCAGGCTGTGTGGCTTCAGGAAGCTGAGTATACTCATAACTATGTTAAGTACCCTGAGGGGTATACATTTAACTATTTTCAATCAATAGTCTCTCTAGATAGGCTCACAATTGTTAAATAAGGCCTGATTTGAGGACCTGCCTCATAAATGTTGACTGAGGAGGGGTTCTCTTCTTGTCTTTTTCCACAGGGACCCCAAAGGATGATGAGAGAGACCTGGGAGTACAGGATTCTCACGTGGCCTATAGAGAGCAGCACCCAGAGCTTCTAAAATTTTAATTTAAAAAAAAATGAATAAAATAAGTGCTCACAGCAACCATAGTTGAAGCTGGCATGGTCTCTGTATGTTGAAATGAAAAGGGAAATCAAATTCAAATTAAAGCAACCTCCTGCCCACCATCGAGGACCCTACTGTGGTCTTCAAAGGCCAGGCTGTTCTCTGGCGATGCCCAACCTCCTTACCTGGTGTGCCGCTGTCATTGCTGCTTCCTCTTTCCTCTCTTGCCAATTTGTATGTGACTCACATCTGGACATAGGTTAAGTAAGTAGCTTGCTATTTGTTATTTCTGATCAAAATGTGACATTTAAATAGAAGCACAACGTGGCTAATGGCACAACTGTGTGATTTCTCTGAATCATAATAAGGAACATACATATAAGCTCAAACCTTTTTAGAAAGCCGTGCTAAATGAGACAAGCAGTCCCATTCTCTTTGTTAAAAGACAGAGACAGGGCACAGTTTCCGAGCACAGCAGCCCAAATTGCCTTCCTCAGTCATGTGTGAGTTGTCTATCATGATGGTTAGGATAGCAAGGGTGGCTCTTGAACCGGGTGAGTGTGGTTTCCCTGTTCCGTGTGGTCTCCATCAGTGAGTCTCTCTACTTGCAGGATTTAGGCTGCATCCAAGCAAGGCTAGGCTTATTAAGTCACCAAGCATGTGTTCATTTTTGAATTTGTTGATCAATGACTTCTATCAGACAGACAGCCAGAGGCTCTTGATGGATTCTTAAAGACCTTTGAGATCCAGAAGAGAATTCAAAACAGGAGGCTGTGGACCCCTCCACAACCATAGGAAACTGGTACCCTCTACTCATCTCTCTATTTGGTATTATGCTGTCTAAACAACTCATACATTTCCTCACAGCCAGGGTCCTTCATTTTGTTTTAGAATACAAACTTCTTTCCTTAGAAACATGCTCAAAATGTAGTGTGTAAATTATACGCCTGCCAGTAATAGGTGTGTGGTCAAGTAACCCTCTATTAGGGAGGGAGTAACAAGTGTGCTAACCTCTTATTCCAGAGTATCTCAACAATACACACTCCAGTGTGGTGTTGCTGCTCTTCTTTTTCTCCTTCTTCACTTTAGCAAATGTTTTGAAGAATATTAGGAACCAGATATCTCAAGGAAGAATACCTCCATTTAATCGAACAGAGAGCTACTACTCTCTGTCCAGCTCATGTCTTTTCTCCTCTTTCCCTTCATGGTCCAATTGTATCCAAGGAATTCTAGGTTACCATGAGACATCTAGGCCCACATTCTACATAACTGGCCTGAGGTCCAGAAATCCTCAGTCCTCCTATCTTCCCCCTTTGCCTCCACTCACTGTTGGTCAATCCCTTAAAGCCTCTTCCCCTAAATTCCTGGCTCAGACTGGATTCTACATCTTTTTGGTACAATTTTATCACTAACCAGCAGACCCCTGCAGGATTAGACCCTCCCCTCACTAGGCATGAACACGACTAGCCTGGGAATTCCCTGAAGTCAGGAAATACATCTTATTCAACTCTATCCCAAACCTTTAGGCCCGGATCCGGTACTAGTAGGTGACCAATGTCAGTTTCGTGGAGTTATTAAATGCACAAATGTTGATAATTCAGAAAGTAGGGTATTAAATTCATTTTAAAAATAAAGGGGGAAAACATAAAAAGAAACTAGGAAAGGCTAAAGCTGTGTGGGCTTTACAGGTTTCTAGAGCAGAGTCTGGTCTGGATACACAGTGGTAGAAATCAGAACACTAAGGTGGGCCCTAACCTAAGATCCTGCACTGTGGCTGAAGAAACCATGTTGGCCGGGGGGCCAGGCAGGATGTGTGAAGAACACAGCTGGCCAAGCAGGAGCCTAAGCAGCAGCTTTGTGCCCTGCTGCCTCCTATTTTTCCTGCTGGGCAAACATTTGTTCATGGCATTGAGAGAAAACTGACTGGAGCATTTATATCTGAGCCCCTGTGGCCCTCTGGGCTTGCAGCTCAGCGGTGTGGAGCTGCTCTGTCCTCCTGTGCCTTTTTATAGGTTCCTCCCTATCTCTGCCTTCAGCTCTGGGAAAGATCTAGCAGAGCTGGCTGCATGGCTTTGTCTGCTGGGACCTGAGATTGATTTTGCTCTGCTTGGCACGCTTGGATACTTGAGTTTGGAGACAGGTCAATGCCGTTAATAGCTTGAGGGCATTCAGGCAGCAGCTTTTAGTTTAGCGAGAATTATTTTATGTGGATGAGCAAACTTCTAGATGCTAAAGTCACTCATATCCCTAAGCGGTGGTGGCCAAACTTCTCCTAGGACATCTCAACTGTAGGAGCTTCAGGCTGTCTTAACAAGGAAGCAGGTACATTCAAATGAGCTCCACAGGCTCTTGTTCCTCCTAGTGGGTGACCAGAAGCCCTTCGAGACACAGGGGATCAATGTTTATCTCAACTAACTAGGAGTTTCCCATGTGTCCTGCTATTTCCCAATACCTGGGTCCCCCATGGTGCATTCCCTGACTCACAATCACCATGGTATCCCATCCAGTGACTTTGCTTAGTGGCTAGACTGGTTCCCACTCAGATCTGAGAACACATCTCTTCCAAGGTCTTGTGAGGACAGTTCTAGTGAAGAAGTAGACTAGCCAGCAGAACGAGGTCCTGTGGCTACTGAGGCATTGTGCAGTGCTCTACCTGTGCCCCAACCATTCCTGACCCAAGATGAGGGTCTGAGCCTGAAGAAAGTGTGAACAAGGTTACATAGCACTCAGGCAGGAGCATGGCAGTTAGTGAAGAGTTAGGGAATGGCAGCATTGACAAGAGGTGCCAGGTGATGGGTGGTGGGGATGGGGGCCTCCCGACACTACAGAAAAGGGTGCAGCTGGGCTTGCTGTACTTGCAGTCCAAAGCCTAGTCCTGGACAGAGCTCCACAAGGGGGAAGGGTCTGTGCCGACCTCTATTAGCAGCAGTTTTGCTTTAATTTCTTCTCAACTTCTCCCACTTCTGAATAGGCTCTCTTCACCCAGGTAAGGAAGTACAGAGAGCCAAAAACCATTGGGGTCTGCAGACTGCAGAGCTTGTGACCCATAAATGAATGAGAAGCTGGTGCCTAAGCCAGTGGTTTTCAACTGTATTAGACTCAGCAGGGCACCTCTGACAGTGTTGGCATTCTTCAGCTGACACTGCAGGTAGAAGAACACTGAGAGTCAGTTCTCTGTCTTGGGTCAGTGCTGAGGGGTAGAGGAAGTGTTTTAGGGTACAGGACACCCAAACCTCCCAGCCTGTAGCATGGCTCTGGGAGGAGGCATTTCAGGGCTGCATGCTGGTCTTTCCTTAGATCACTATCTCCCCCATCTGCAGCAAAGACGAAAGCGTGTTTGGCTACCATCCACTTCTACCTGCAGATGGATCTCGTTTGGCTCACTTCTGTATTTTAATTACTTACCAACATTTAAAAATGAGAAAATTTCTCAGTCTAACAGAAATGAGATTATTGGCTTCCTTTAAAGCTTGGGGGTCTGGCAACATTGTACCCTCTGCCCTGTAGGGCTACAGCACAGTGTATGTGCATGTGCATGTGCGTGCGTGTGCGTGTGCGTGTGTATGTGTGTGTGTGTGCGTGTGTGTGTATACCTGCCCCTGCCCCTAAGAATGCCAGAACAGCAAAGAAATATTTGAAAATCAAGGGAAAGGAGACATGGCAAGAGAAACCAGTTACATACTTTGAAATTGCACTAAACTAAGAAAAGCTCAGGAATTTGTGAGGCCATGCATCGTAGGCTAAAATAAATATCTGGAAGACAGGCATGCTGATGCTCAAAGCTAAAGTCTTAGCTTCCCTAATTAAAACATAAATCTGTGGAAAATCAATGTGAATACTTCAGTGCTCAGCAGGGCCCCCTGTGAAGCACTTTCCAAGAAAGTGACATCAGTGTTGGGGGTAGGGAGGGAGAGAAGGAGGGAGCAAGAGAGAGAGAGAGAGAGAGAGAGAGAGAGAGAACCTCCAAGCTCTCTCAGTGGGGAAGTGAGGGAGGCAAAGGTGTCAACAGCTTTGGGGGAACAGTGAGATGGGGAAACTAGGAAGCTCCATGTGAGGCTAGGATGCTGCAGACTCCTCCCACCCATTCTTCATCACCACAACTGTCTTTTGTAGTTAAGATGTGAACAACAGACTCATTCAAGGGGCATGACTGCCCCAAGGTTATGTAGTGAAAATAGGTACACTGTAGTCAAACCTTGCTGATGCCATTAGAATTAAGAACTCGATCTGTTCTGTCTTGGTCCAAATCTGTGCCCACTGAGGGGAGAAAGGTCATTTCTGTGGGGCTCTTTCTCATCTGCTGTCCTGGCCATGAAGTTACCAGCGTATACTCCTCAGAGAGATCTTAATATACACTTATATACCTGGCTATAGATAAGATTTTCCCCCTAATTCCTGACTGCTCATTTCTTGAGCAGGATACTTGGCATGTCACCTCAGGACCCACCTTCCTTCTGCTTCTTGTGTAATTTAATGAGAGGGAGTGCATAGGGACCACCATGCAAAGAAGGGGATATCTGTGACAAAGAAAGGGATGGGTGGCTTTGGCCCACATGTCAGGACAGAAATTCCTGCTTGAAGTCATGCATTGGTTATTTTATAATTTTACAATTCTATCTACAGGGTCTGGAGAACATCCCTTCCTATGTCAGATATTTGGGTGGGAATGTAGTTGCCGACCGAGACTTCCAGTAGCTTAGATGCAACTGCATGAGGAGCGGGATGTTGGCTCTTGGAGCTGAAGAGTGAATAAGCAGCTGCTGCCAGCTTCCAGATGGATTTCTGTTTCCACTTAGACTATGTAGTGAGCCAAGAATATAGCCAGGCAAATAATAATATAATTCATTTGATACCATTCGCTTAGAATGATTATGGCCCTGCCGAAGTTGAAGTGTTTATGTGTCCTGCAACAACAGGCAGCTGGCCACAGGGCTGGGTGTTCAAATTAATTCTGACGATGATAAAAGGAAAAATAGAGATAAAGTAAATTTAAAAGGCAATGCATACATTTCCATTTTTATAAATCACTAAGAACGATAAACACACATCCTATGAACATGCCCTACAGTAGAAACGTCAGATGAATTTGGGTCATCTTAGAAGTCTTAAGTCCCGTGTGGGGAGAAGCCAACCCATAAAATGTCAGCTGAGAGAATGGGGCCATTCTGTCCTTGGGAGTCACCTTGTGTGTCCCGGGATGCATTGGGGACTGAACACTGCAAGAATGGTGGCCAGTGCAGGTAGCAATGCTGCCATGAATGTGCTTGATGAGGATTGGGGTGGGGGCCAGGAGCAGTCTCTACTCTGACAGTGATCTTTGTCCATGGTGGTTCCTGCTTCATGGTGATTCCTTCCTGCCACCTTACACAGTCCTGAAAAGGCCTGGAGTGGCATGTGAACACCAACCTGCCTGCCTCAGACAGTTAAGAGATAGCAGGGGACCTGAAGCAGGGTGAGGAGGGGCCCAGGCCACCAGGCAGAAGGGCAGGACTGCATTCTACAGCTATACAGACAGATAAGATCACATCACAAGATCCAGGAGAGTAAAAAAGAATCCCAAAGTACTGGAAATTGCTTGAAAAGAGGGAGTGGGGTGAATTTGTCAAAGCAATCACATGAATGTGTAACAAAAAAAGAAAGCCACAATGAACTCTGTTCTCTGTACAATAGGCCAATAACATTAAAAAAAAGTTAAATCCTTTTAAACAAAGCTGTGAGCAGAGACACCCTGGGGCTCCAGAAAGCCTTTAGATATTTCAGTTCTACTTAGATGCATAAAAACAAAGTGACCCCACAGAGAGGTTCTAGGTGCTTTTATTCTTCCAACACATAACCTGAACCCTGGCAAACTTCTCCAGTGCTCAGCACTTGGTGTAGCTACTGCTAGAAGCCTGTGTTCACCTGCTGTGATCACAGGATGAGTCTGAAGTACCAGGTACTATGTGGATACTTTTCAACATTCTGGAGTAGATGGATGTGTACAGGATTGAGGCTCCAGAAGGACAGGAGCTGGGCATGTGGGGACATCCTGTCACCTCTGGAACTACTTTGAGAGTCCTCAGAAGGGCTAATGTCTTAGGCAGTGAGAGCTGCATTCAGTCAAAGGGTCGAGTTTTTCCTTTAGCTATTTTGGAAAATGCAGGAGAGCTCATAAAGAGTGCTTTCTGTGGAAACATAAGTGTCAGGACCTGGAGGCAGGGATACTTACTGTCACTACTGCAGTGGCCTCATTACTACCAATAACAGGAGGAGTGATGGTAACTATGTGGTACAGGGCTCACCATGGTCACAGAAATTGGCCTAATAATAATAAGCTAAGGAACACCCTCTGGGAAACACTGAGTCTGGAGGTGTAGGTGAATGATGGCATGCGTGCTAGGAGACTTGACACAGACTAGCCTGGCTATGATATCTGGGACCAGAAGAGACACCCACTGATGAACATTACTTCTCTGAGGACTGAATACTTTCTATGTGCCTGAGAATCCCAGTGTCCACACCAGAACACTGAGTCCAAAGGACCAAGCCTGACCTCATGATGACTTACCCTGGGGCAATAAATGAGCATCTGCATCAACTTACTCTGAGGGCACTTCCTGTTTATTTTCCATGGCTCATTTTCTTTAATGCCACTGGACCAGAGTCTGCAGACAGAATGAAGGCAATGGGAGAGTAATTTTGCTTCTTTCATTGGATTCTAAGATCTGTATTCTCTGCCTCACATGCCCCAGCTGTTAGCTGCACTCCCTCTCCCTTGCCAAGACACTGCTCAGCAAGTTTGCTGAATAAGGAGCACAGAATGAGGGAGGTTGAAAAGAAAAGTCACCCCTAAAGTTAGGCTGCTTCCTTATCAGAAGGACCAGGAATAAGGCTATCTGCTGCCTTCTGCCATCTGTCACATTTGTTGGTAGGCCATTGATGAACTGTCATGGTTCCTATCATCTCCAGGCAGCGGGGTCAGTTCTCCAGGTTTCTATTTTTGTGGGAGCTTCAAGGTATATCTCATAGAAAAGGCAAGGAGGAAGGAGCTTACTTGGGTCTACTCTTGGCCAGAGTAAGACAGAGGCAACAGAGTCTATGAGACCTGGCTGCCCAGCCTCTGGCCTCTCATGGGAGTCCCCCAACTCTCATGGTTTTGGATGGATGTCTTGTTTCCCTGGGGGTTTTGGAGGGTTGTCTTAGGATCTTTTTGAATTTCATGGATATTTTGATGGGACCTTGTGTAGCTGTAAAATGTAGCCCTGCTCTTCCTCCCTCGAAGAAGGGTTGGCATTCTGAACTTAATAGGCTTCAAAATTTAGGTAAAGATATCTTGTTTTACTATCTGCAGGCGAATGTTCCAGCAATGACTGTAGGTCCAGTCCTGTGGAGCAGGTATTCAGGGACCTCTTGGAAGAAAGTGATGAGAGTGAGCCATGTTGCCACCAGGCCATGGAGGGCTGGGAAGTCAGTGCAGCACACCAATAAACTAACAGGGCCACCTGGTTGGTTGAGTTAAGCTTTTACCATAGCCTCAGGGCTACACAGTGTGATGTTGAGATATGACTACGTGATAGTTAATTTTGAACGTCAGCTTGATTGGTCTAAGAAGCATCTAGGGCATCCGTGAACCATGCCTTTGAGTACATGCACAAAGGTATTTATAGATAGGATTAACCAAGTAGGGACCTGCCTGGACCATGAATAATAGTAAATCATGGACTAGAATCCTGGAGTGACAAACAAGGGGGCAAAGGCAGCTGAGTACCACTCTTTCATGTGCTTACTTGTCTGCCCAGCTGTGAACGAGCAGCCGTATGCTCCTACTACCACAGTCATAGCTGGATCCTCCTGCAATACTGAATTCTATGCACTTAAAGCATGAGACAAAACTAGCCCTTCCTCGTCAAGTTACTTCTTGTATTTTTTCCAGTCATGAGAAAAATAACTACTGCAGACTACAAAGCCATCATCCCAGCCCTTAACACAATGACCCTGAAAAGTACTATCCCAGAGTGCCACACAGTGACCCACAATGCCAGTGTCCCTACCCTTGAGGAGTTATGGTGATCTTGGTTGTAGGGAGAAGAGGAGTGAAGAAGTAATGGATATAAAAATAAGGACCCCTGGTTT
Source organism: Lophiomys imhausi (assembly GCA_907164525.1). NCBI lineage: Eukaryota > Metazoa > Chordata > Mammalia > Rodentia > Muridae > Lophiomys > Lophiomys imhausi. The sequence goes on along the minus strand of CAJQZJ010033660.1, from coordinate 970,863 downwards.
CTACAAGGGTGAAGGGCTAGAAGGCTCCATGAGCACTGGAACCTGGGGCAGAAAGGAAGAGGAAGGATGACTGAGCTCCTGATAGGCTTGACTTTGTGGAGGAGGAAGTTGGGGAGTCTGGAGCAGTTTCACACTTGTCAGTGTAGTACAGACTGCTCTTATTCAGAGCGCTTTGCTTGTCCATCAAACAAACAAGTGCTTTTATTTAAAAAAAAAAACCGCTAAGGCTTGGCTATGAAGCATTCCCCTAAAGTCTCAAATGTGGAAGGCTTGGTTCTCAGAGGGTGGACCCAGTCGTGGAGAGGTGACTAGATCACAAGCCTTTGACCTCATCAATGGGAAATACACTGATGGGTTCATACTCTGATGGCATTATTTGTAGGTAAGGCTAGTTAGAGGAAGCAGATTTCTGAGAGCGTGTTTCAGAAGTTGGTCTTGTCCCTTGTCCTCTCCTGCCTCACTCTCCCTGCTCCCTGACTACCTTCAAACAAGGAGGTCTCTGCTCAGTTAATCTACCCTAGAGGAGCTTCCTCTGCCACACCCCATGATGATCTGCCTCATGTCAGCCCAAAGCATACAGCCACTGGCCTGAGACCAAAACCCTTGAAACTTTAATTTTTTCTCCTTTGGATTTGTTCCTTTCAAGTATTTGACACAGTGATGAAAAGCTAACAGTTCATTTTGCTAGTATATACAATAAAGCATAAAAGCAAAAGATTGTTTTCCTCAAATCTCACCATCTAGAGTCAGCCCATTAATTTTGGGTACATTAAAACACAGACTCTTTTTGTCTATATAATACATGTTTTTATATAAATGTGACTTTCCCCAGGGTAGTCTCAGCTTTGTTTTACCCACTTAAAATATCAATTCTCGGGGGATCCAAGATGGCGGCGGCCTGCGCGGACATATTTTGATTTCCGGGTTAACAGTCACAAGGTGGCAAGTGTTGCAGGATGCTGTACAAAGGGCAGGACCCCTTCTAAATCTCACCCAGATACCCAGGGACCACGGAGGATCCCTGGGCAGGACGCTCCTTCCCACTCTTGGGCACGCAAGGAAGCCACTGGACCCGGGAATCGGGATTACACATCCCCCCACCAGGAGAGACTCCCGGTAAGTTCCAACCTAATACCCAGTGGGCAGATTCAAATCCCACGCAGAGATAATCCCCACCCTGCTGGGCACCCCCAGGTCTCGCACAGACAATCGAACTATCTGGTGAAATGTTGCGACCCTTGGAAGTGAGCGCTGCTCTGCTGCAAAGTGTCTTCAGGCTGCAAATCGCAGTCTGTGACGAAACTGGCCAGTTTACAAGCCGCAGGAACTGCAAGGCTATTGGAGCTGAACAGCAGATTTACCTGCTACAGGAACCAACCCTAGGCAAACTGCGAGATATCTGAAACTGTCGTATATCGGACTTTGTACTAGTACTGGCCCTTCCAGCGGGGAACCAGAGCTTACTTGTACACAGTTCCACCACCTGGATTAATTAGATCTCCACCTAGGAGGTGGGGCTGAATGACTCACCTGATAGGAGTGGAGTAGGACAACTCGAATCCTATACCAAAGCACCCCCTTTGGACCCAAGTCCAGAAGACAGCAAAAAAATTCCACATGGCCAGAGGCCCCAGACAAAAAAAAAAAAAAAAAAAAACAAACAGAGCAAAATGTCTCCAACAAAAGAAAGCAACACTATTCCGTCCAGCCCGAACCACCTCACCACAACTGAAACACATATGGCATCTATTCACTTATAGTAGGATTTTAGCTATACAGTAGAAGGTATCAATACTACAACTAACACACCAAAGGGAACTTGGAAATAGACTTCTTATTTTTAATTTTTAATTTTTATTTATTTTTACATATTAGTTATATTTCTTTCTATTTTTTAGTCTTTTTTATCTATTGTATGCTTATTGATTTGTTTGTTTAGTAGTTCTCTCTCCCGGGCAATGAGAGATGATTGAATTAGTCGCAAGCCTATCTCTTGGTAGGAAAAGCCCCTTGCTCCAACTGTAGACAGAATACTGTCCAAAAAGGACAAAACCTG
>CAJQZJ010033660.1:931273-968407 GCA_907164525.1 Lophiomys imhausi | reverse complement strand
AAACAGAGCAAAATGTCTCCAACAAAAGAAAGCAACACTATTCCGTCCAGCCCGAACCACCTCACCACAACTGAAACACATATGGCATCTATTCACTTATAGTAGGATTTTAGCTATACAGTAGAAGGTATCAATACTACAACTAACACACCAAAGGGAACTTGGAAATAGACTTCTTATTTTTAATTTTTAATTTTTATTTATTTTTATATATTAGTTATATTTCTTTCTATTTTTTAGTCTTTTTTATCTATTGTATGCTTATTGATTTGTTTGTTTAGTAGTTCTCTCTCCCGGGCAATGAGAGATGATTGAATTAGTCGCAAGCCTATCTCTTGGTAGGAAAAGCCCCTTGCTCCAACTGTAGACAGAATACTGTCCAAAAAGGACAAAACCTGGAAGCAGGTAAATCGACAGCCTAGCTCTGCCAAGACAGGGTAGGTAAGTCCTTCATAACCCCTGCTCTACAATCAATGTCTGTCAGAGAAGCAGGGCCAAACGACTGAAGAGCGATGCTGTAATGTATGGAGAGAAAATGGGAACTGTCCAGGCAGCCACTGGTATGTCATTTTTTAGTTTGGGAAGCTGCAGACCCTGTACTTCCTATAAAATCAGATATATTTATCCCTCTCAGGTCTCTGAGGTGATTGAAGAACAGATAGCTAGAGTCTCATAATTAAATTTTGAGTTGTTTAGGAGTCAAGAGAGTGTTATAGATCTAAGAAGATACTTTTAAAATTGTGTTGCAATTAGTATGAATGTTGAGTCAGATATAGAACTTTAAACTCATGGAGATGGTTAGATAGTAGAATGTTAAAGTCAGGTACCAAACACATATGGACTGGTCATTGGGAATGTACGTTAAGCCATATAACCCTCATAACTGTGGCCTAATTACCTCTGTTGTACTGTATTGTATTTATTATTATAAGAGAAAGAGCCATTTGTTGGACTGAAAGGGGAAACTGTAGGGGGAAATAAGATATACCTTAAACTTAAAAAAAAAAAAAGGGAAGAGGATGGGGGGTTGAGGGTAGGAGGGTGGGACTGGAGGGGGAATAGGGAGGGGACTGAGATTGAGATGTAACTTGAAGAAATAAAAAATAAAGAAAAAAAAAAAAGAAAACTTGGAATAGCTTTGCCTCAGGACCCAGCCATACCACTTCTGGGTATACACCCAGATGCCTCTTCACGGAATCATAAGGAAGTTTCCTCATCTATGTTTATAGCAGCCTTATTTGTAATAGCTAGAAACTGGAAACAACCCAGATGTCCCTCAACCGAAGAATGGGTTAAAAAACTGTGGTACATCTACACAATGGAATACTATTCAGCTATCAGGAACAATGAAATTATGCAATTTGCAGCCAAATGGATGGAACTAGAAAAGCTCATCCTGAGTGAGCTAACCCAGACTCAGAAAGACGCATATGGCATCTATTCACTTATAGTAGGATTTTAGCTATATAGTAGAAGGTATCAATACTACAACTAACACACCAAAGGGAACTTGGACATAGACTTCTTATTTTTAATTTTTATTCTTTATTTATTTTTTATATATTAGTTATATTTTTTCTATTTTTTAGTCTTTTTTATCTATTGTATGCTTATTGGTTTGTTTGTTTAGTAGTTCTCTCTCCTGGCAACGAGACACTTTTCACTGATGGTACTGCTTCATAGATCCCCAATGAATGAAGAGGCTCTTGGCCCTCATACGACCTCTCAACTGAGATGAGGGACTGTTATATAAGGACACTCCACCTCAGAGAAATGGGATGGAAGGGTTAGGAGGTAAAGAAAAAAAATGAAATGTGATGTTTCGGCCTTTTACTACTAACTGTCATGAACTGTTTAGGATAATTAAGAAATGCAAACTAATGGTTATGCAAGCCAGTCATTCTGTTAGGTACTATGACAGCCTATTATAGTTACTTGCTAAGCTAATCAGAAATAAACCTGCTAAGAGACAAGCAACATCTGCTTACCCTAATATAAGAGATAGATAGGGCCTCTTCAAAAACCTCAAGAGATCTGCAGAATATGGCATTCAAAGATGTTGTAGTAACTTTAGATTTTTTTTATATCAAGACATATCAACTCCTGACAGCACCTCCTATTCTCCTCCAAGTAGAAGATGAGCATCGAAGAATCTCCAGTGGGAGATGACTGAATTAGTCACAAGCCTATCTCTTGGTAGGAAAAGCCCCTTGCTCCAACTGTAGACAGAATGCTGTCCAAAAAGGACAAAACCTGGAAGCAGGTAAGTCAACAGCCTAGCTCTGCCAAGACAGGGTAGGTAAGTCCTTCATAACCCCTGCTCTACAATCAATGTCTGTCAGAGAAGCAGGGCCAAACGACTGAAGAGCGATGCTGTAATGTATGGAGAGAAAATGGGAACTGTCCAGGCAGCCACTGGTATGTCATTTCTTAGTTTGGGAAGCTGCAGACCCTGTAGTTCCTATAAAATCAGATATATTTATCCATCTCAGGTCTCTGAGGTGGTTGAAGAACAGATAGCTAGAGTCTCATAATTAAATTTTGAGTTGTTTAGGAGTCAAGAGAGTGTTATAGATCTAAGAAGATACTTTTAAAATTGTGTTGCAAGTTAGTATGAATGTTGAGTCAGATACAGAACTTTAAACTCATGGAGATGGTTAGATAGTAGATTGTTAAAGTCAGGTGCCAAATACATATGGACTGGAATTGGGAATGTATGCAAGCCATATAACCCTCATAACTGTGGCCTAATTACCTCTGTTGTTTTGTATTGTATTTATTATTATAAGAGAAAGAGCCATTTGTTGGACTGAAAGGGAAAACTGTAGGGGGAAATAAGATATACCTTAAACTTAAAAGAAAAAAAAAGGGAAGAGGATGGGGGATGAGGGTGGGAGGGTGGGACTGGAGGGGGGAATAGGGAGGGGACTGTGATTGAGATATAACTTGAAATAAAAAAATAAAGGAAAAAAATAAAGCTAGCTGGGCTAGCCAAAAAATAAAAATAAAATAAAATATCAATTCTCAAGTTTTCCTGATGCGCCATCTTCCTTTGACAGCAATCATGTCCCAGCCTTGCACGGATCATTTTGAACTCATCATACTTACAGAGTGCCCATGAAAGTAAGCTTCTTTCTGGGTTTACACCTTCTGAGTCATGTGAAGGAGCATGTGAAAGGCTGTCTCCCAGAGACAGCTTCTCCATTCCCTTCTCTAAACAGTGATGGATTTAGGGTGCAGGTAGTGAGCGAGCACTCTCCAGGCAAGGCATCTCACTGGGAAATCTAGAAAGTGTGGGTGAACACTGGTGGTGTCTGACATTTAAATGATCTCCAATCAAGGTGACCTTGATAATGTTTTAGGATATAATTAAAGGCACATCTAGAATATCCATAAGGTGACTCCATAGGATCCTGCAGACACAATAGACTATAGTGGATACTGGCAGATGCCACAAGCTGAACATGGCCAGGTGCTCCAGCCACATTCAGAGGGTGAGGTCCACAGTCCACTGCATCAATAAGTCATTCTCCAAGTGCACCCATTCGTAGAATCTCATACCTTGCATCTGTATGGAGTCCACAGCTGGTCTCTATGACTGCATTCTTGACTCTTGGAGAAACCCAGGGATTTTCTTCCTGGAATCATTGTATCTCTCCACATTCTACCTCCTTTCTGTTGAACCATCATTGACATCGATGACAAGGAACATGCTCATTTAATTCACAAAGCCTCTGAGGTAGGTATTAAAAGCATCATTATAATGATCATTTTTTAAAACTTTAGGAAAGTTAAATGACTTGCATATGAAATAACATCACCCCGCTACCACCAAGCTTACACAGATGCATGTATGTAGAACCTACCACCTGCCTCTCACACTGCTACATATAGAATGAAGAAGGCTCGTGAAAGACTGCAAAAGCCATGGAAGTGTATTTATGCAATCAATGTGTTGTGTTTCAGCTACAATTTTATTGCTAACAAGAAACATGTAGTTTAAAACTAGTTTTGTAATGTGTGGTCTATTTATTAAGATGGTTTATCATTTTTAAGTGTTTAAAATAGAAAAAATATAAAGAAACAGAAGAAATATCAAAAGGTATTATCAAGGAAGGGAGAGGTACTTCTATCTTCAAGTGGAGAGAAAGGATTAGTATTTTGATATATTTTTAGATTACAAGCAGCAGGGCAAATGAGGTGACAATAAACTGTCTATAGTGGATGGAAGAAAGCTATAAATGTGTATGTAGAGGGACACAGAAGGCCTCCCATTGTACTCTGGGAGTGTTGGACCCACACCTACCTCCCAGCCAAGGACACAGCTGCAACCTCTGGTGTTATATAACACAGGTCACATCCCTGTTCCACCAAGGAGACCTTCTAAGACCCTAGGTGTCACCTGAAAGCACACAAGGTCCCAAATCCCAAGGTCATGGTTTTACCTCATCTGTATATACTCATGAGAACTTCTGATCACAATCTTGGCACAGTAAGAGGTCAGCCACAGTAACGTGACAACTCAGAAAAATATAGAAATGTGCTGTAATAACGGCTATTTGGCCAGTTCTTTGTGGAAATGGACAGTATAAATATTAATACTTGAGGATGTAGTTGACTGAGGGTACCTGCAGCTTCAGAACATGTTAAAATAAAGTATCTGAATCCCACTGAGATGCCTTGTCATAAGAGGACATCAAAACTCAGTCATGCCTCTGGATTTTGTGGTTGGATTGATTGATCCATAACAACCAACTTTGCAAAGACCAGATCATAAAGTCTGGCTTCTACTTCTTCTTCTGAAATAGCAATCATCTCTGTCAAATTCCAGAGCAGACGAAAGTGAATAGTGGAAGGGGAAGTGCTTCTACGATGGATACCTTGTGAGTCTGAGACACCATAATCACAACAGCTGCTGAGAACTGAACACTGAACACTTGTCCATGAGAACATACAGCTGTTTCCTGGGTCACTGTGCAGCCTCATGACACCTGGTGGAAAAAGTGGGATGTAGTCACAGTCTTCAGTTAAGGAGAATGAGGTAGGGTGAGTGTTAGTAACTCTCTCAAGACCAAGCAGCTGAGGTCTCCTGAAAAGTAGACTTTCAACCATATCCATGTCAGACTAAAGGGTGCCTTTCGAGAGGATAGATGCTAGAACTCTCTGGAAGATGTGTGGTTAGTACATTAGCAGCATGAGAATGAAGTGAGGGCTGGGATTTGAAAGCTAAGAATGAAGGCTTGTTGCCCTAAAGACCTGTGTGTTCTCCAGTGGGTTGCAGAGAAGCCAGACTTGGACACTCTGCGAGCAAAAGTTCTCCACAAGAATCTGAGTCTAATATATAATTCCCAACATCTTTTTCCATTAGTAAGGAAATGAACACAAAATACTGCTCATTTGCACTGTAATATTTTCATTACATGAAGCTGCAGAAGAGGGTGTACTCTTAGAAGAAAGCAGATTCTTACTCTGCACAGCTAACCTTCTCATCTCATTATGCTGCCTTGCCTTCTTTTTAGTAACAGAAGTAAAGATATTGACCCCTGGGTCTGGGTCTTGGAGTAGAGCTTGGAACTCACAAATAGATCATTTCTGTTGACTGGAGTAGGACCTATTGGGAGTCACATCTCATCCCTCCAACATCTACTCCTTAGAATAAAACTGTTTTGGGGAAAATGGACCTATAGGCATCATGAAATTAGCATGAAGCTCTTGTAGTATGACTGTTTATGAGGAGCTGTGAACACATAGGAGTATGGTCATGATAGCACATGGGGAGCCCTCACTTAGGCAAGACTGAGATGAGGGCCTATGTGGGATCTATACTGCCATACTGTGATCTCCCACTTTCAGACTACTGAGTAGGAAATGACATGCTGGTATTGTTGAAGATGCCCGAGATGTGATGTTCTGCTATGGTGATCCTGGCAGATTCGTGCAAATATCTCAGATGGAATAAATATATCTGTAATCATGATGCACTGGTTCAGGGATCCTGTGCATTTCTTCCCATGGCCAACCACTAGGAAAAGGCATCTCTAATGTAATTCCTGGCACATCCTGTGTGTAGCCATGGGAAGACAACAGGAACCACCGTTGGTGTAAGGAGAGAGCCCATTTGACTAGGGCATGCTCTAAAACATTTGGGGACTTCTATACACATAAATGTCCTAGCATGGTCCATGACTGGGAAGCTGTGACACAGTGGACGAGAACCACCCCCCCCCCCCCCAATGACCCAGAACATCCATTTTAACTTGACTGGCTAGAGAATGGAACATAGCAGTGTGCACACAGTACAAAGTGATGAGCCCACTCACAGGACAATCTTAGCTCTTCCCTCTCTTGCTCACTGAAGTAGCAACAATCTTCCAGTGCAAATTCCCCTGGAAATAGACCATTCAGAAGTCACAATCTCGTTTTCACTAAGGAGAAGCACTTCTTGTCTTTATGTGCTGTTACACTCTGGATATGAAGTGTGCCCTCCAAAAAGGATAGTTGCCCAGCTGGTGGTGCTACTGAGAGTTGATTAGACTATGACAATGTTAGCTTCATTAATGGGTGAATGGATTGAGGAATTTCACAGGAGAATAGGTTACCAGTATGTGAGGACTGGTTAGAAAAGGGAAACCACTGAAAACATGCATTAAAAAGAAATATTCCCTCCTTCCAGGTCTCTTTTTCCTCTTCCTCCTTCCCTCTTGTCTATAGAGGTGAGGTACATCACTCTCCCTACACCAACCACAATATCCCACATGGCTTTCAATGGACAGGGGAGTAAGAGTCAAGTGGAATACCCCAAAATCTCCGAAACACTGTGCAAAAAATAAATCACTTCTAACTAAAGTTGTTTTTTCAGATAGTTTGCCATATAAATAAAATAATGCTAGCACATGTGGTATTCAGTAAAGGGTATAGATAGCAGTCTGGTGTTCACATCCCACACATCCAAAAACTGTCTGCCTACCTGAGGCTTCTGATTTATGGCATCTGGCATCCTGTGGCCATGGAACCATGGGAACCCAGGCCTGCTTTAGTGACATGGATTGATGCAGTTATCAGCTCTACTCTGAGGTCTAGAAATCAGGAATCTAGGCTCGGTCTTAGGTATCCAGGCTCAGAAGGTACAAAAGTCAGCCCCATAAAAGCTCTGGCCCCAAGCTGGGTGAGCCCTGACAGGGTCAGCACCCTGTGCCTTGTGTATATTTCTGTAGAGTGAATTGTGCTATTGATTTCTCCACAAGAGAAGCTTCTGGACACTGTGGGGGCCTGCATGCTACCTTCAGCTTCTGATTTTAATTGCCATCTCGGCTGTAACAAACACAGTTTTTCGGAATCTTAGCAAAGTTTGAGTTATGGCTGGACTGGGGTTCTCTAGTGTATGAATAACTGCTTGTCTTGCATGGGTGCTGGGTAATTGCGCGGTCATTAATGGAAGCAGAGGTGAACAGTCACAGCAGGGATGCAGCAAGTTCCAAAAATATGAGTTTCCCGGTAGCACACTGCAGGTGTGTGGACTTCTCAAAGCAGCCTAATATTTCAAAGAAAAGACCTATGGCCTTGTTTTGCCATTTCACCTGCATGTCTAACAAGACAGAAAACAGTTTATTCTATGTGAAAAAGGTAAATGAGAGACTTGTAGCACTGTATTTAGAGATACCAGGTTAGCTTAATTGATGGAGAAGAAATGCCAAACACGCAAGATACGACTCCGTGTGGCGTTTTGACAAATATGCCATATTTTACAAGCTCATTAATTTTCATTTTGAAGTTCTGTTTAGTCACTTTCAATTAATGTTAAGAGAGGGGGATAAAGCTAGAGATGAGAAATCTCATCAGAAAATTCAGCATTCATAAACGAAGAAGCTCTTACTGAAATTCTACCACAGCCATCAATCCATCTTTCTCTACTTGGACCTGTAAGGAATTGAAAGCGAATGCTGATGCTCCAAACATGCCAAGAATTTGAAAACAACAACAACAAAAACAAAAACAAAAAACAAAGCAAATAAAACCTAAAGTCCTCATGTTCCAATCTCAGAAAATAACACACTGGTGCCAGGATGACCAAATTTTAAGCAAGATGGCGGAATCCTACGGCATACTGTGCTGTGTAGACCATAGAGGTATGCAGATGAACAAGAAAGAAGCACGCATCACCCTTGTTCACCATGCTTGTTCCCACATCTAAACCCAGGCTTTCCCCCTGACTTCTGGCCCCCATACCGCACTCCCGTACCTGTATCTCATACCTGGTTCCCCAAGTCTTCCATATTCCAAATGCCCTCCATTCTTTGCTGCTACTTAACACAACTCTCAAAAGCCAGCTCTGCCTCCCATGTCATCTATCTCTGGCTCCTTCAGCTCATTTGTCACTCATTCTTTAGTCCCTGGGTGCTGGGAAGTCCACAGGTATGTCCTCATTGCCTTCCCTGGTCCAGGGGGCAAGTGGATTTCCTGGGCCACAGCTCTCTGTGCAAAGGCATATATTTCTTATTTTCTGTAGAGCACAAAGCCAGGCCCAGTAGGAGTTGAACACAAGTATCCTGGGAGTTGGCAGAGAGCTCTGCAGTGAGCCTTAGAGACCACAGCAGCCCACACTGGCAGACTCCTCCTGGAAGACAAGCTGCTTCAAACCAGGAGTATAAAGGGTTCTGGTACAGACCATCTCGGCTCCTTCATATTTCTCTATTACTTAGGAAGACTAGGATGGACCATACTTGCATTTTAGAAGGCTCACCTGATTACATGATGAGAAGTTTGTAAGATAAGTAAAAATGCCCTGATTTTAATGGGAGTGGGGCATGGGCCTGATGATCTGAATATATGGAGCTTATGCACACCCTTTCATAACATACCTTGATGGTATTTTCTTTTATACCAGAGGATTCCATGGGTTTTTTAGCCTTTAGTTAGGAACTCAGTGTGCACCTAAAGTCACCATGAAAAAACACAGGTGACTCCAGACACAAAGTTACAAGGGACCTGGTCCTGCAGGTGCAGTGCTGCTGTGGTGTGTGTTCAGAAGTGGGCATGCCCACTAACCATACAGAGGCTAAAGAGCTGAACCTCCAGAAGTCCTGATTCCGTGCAGGGCAAACTCCAAACTCTTTAGCTACTACAGCTGGGTTTCCCCAGCATGCAGGGCACTGACCTGGGTATTAGAGCTTCCCTACTCAGGAAGTTGATTTCATTAATCTCTTTAAGATATAAAGACATGGGTGAAAACTTGTATGTACAGTTTAGAAGGTATGTTAGCTTGGGGTGACAGAGGGCTGTTGATGGGGTGGATGAGTCTTTCTTGCTTGGCTGGCTGGCTCTCCTCACTGTCCTTAAGCAGCCCATCATCTGATGCAAGCCCTGGATCCTGTTTTAGTGCCCTTTAAGGTCAGGTACCTTAACCAGCCAGGTGCTGGGTCTACCCCTGTCCCCTATTCAAGTCTCTTTTCCAAGACTTTCTTCGGTGGCAAGATCAAGTAAGACTTCTTCTCAGCATAGTCCTACCTAGACTTGGGGTTTGGGGGAAGGTAAATTGGTAAAAAGTAGGCATTACTAAGACTTTGAACCTTCAGGGCAAAGATAATTTAAAAGTACCTTTGCAGATATTCTGTCTATATATATGCAATTGCTTAGAAATATTGTACACTGATGGGGTCTCTGCTCTGATTGCCAGTGAGACAACTCACTGGCTGTGACAGGCTCATGAGCCTGTCCCTCCTTAAGAATGGGGTGGATAGAGGGTGAAAAGGAGTCTCTTTCTTGAGGGGGATCTTGGGGTGCCAGGGCAAAATAACTGAGTGCTACACAGTTTCCACCTCTCCTCTGTGATCTTCCCAGCTCATTAATGGGGACCTTGCTTAAGGTGTGCATGCTTTTCCTCTGGTCTTCTTTTGTACTCAGTGTCATCTGTCTGCCTGTCTGTCACTATCCATCCATCTATCTATCTATCTATCTATCTATCTATCTATCTATCTATCTATCTAGTGTCTATTTTCTATCTATCTTTCTGTCATCTATCTATATATCTATGTATCTATCTATTATATATCTTTCTATCTTTCCACTATCTATGTATCAATCTATGTATTTATGTATCTATCACCTGTCTGCCCATCATCTATCTGTCACCTATCTGTAGTCTACCTACTTATCATTTTTCTATTATCTATTTATCAATCATCTATTAACTATATCTACCTACATCTATTACCATCCATCCATCCATCCATCCATCCACCCACCCATCCATCCATCCCTATCATCAATCAGTCATGTATCTATCTGCATCCCTTTGTCTCTCTTCCTCTTTCCCAGTATCTGTCCTCTACTCAGCAGGGAGGACCACTTACAGCTGTTGCAGCACACAGGATGTGCAACATCACCCCCCCCCCACACACACACACAGCTGAGTTTTCTGCAAAGATCTTGCCCATGTAATTTGAGCCTTTTTTGTCATTTAAGCAAAGAGACTAAGTAGGATTAAATAGATTTTCAACACAAAAAATTAATTAGCTTTCAAAACAGGATTTCATTCTTGTTTGGAGGAAATGCTTGCAAAAGGGCATAAGCCCATAATCACAGTAACACTGTTACACAGTCCCCTTTCAAATAGCTCCTGTCTCCAGCAGTTCTCACTGTACTTCCTGAGCCTCACGTCTGGGTATTGTCCAGTTACAGTGACCTGTGATGACCAAGATGATACCCAAACAACCTCACTGGTGGCCTCTCAGAAGTGGAAATGGTGCTATAAACACCTGCCAGCGCCTCCAACCTCACCCTGCTCTTCCCACTGCTAGACCCCCCTCTCCTATCTTAGGGCTTTTCCGTTTGCTACACCAGTGGCCTTTTGCAGATGAGCCTCCTAACCCAAGCTACCCTCAAGTCCATCCACAGTCTACATTGCTTCCTGTCTCCGTGTGATAACTAACCGGCTGTTAATTAGTGGGTACTCCTGTACCCACTCCCCTGTTCCTGTAACCGCTGTCTGTATCTCTTCCTGAAATATAATACCCATGAGCCTCACTTGATAGGCTACTCTAGGTCCTTGGTGACAGCCTGACCAGAAAAGTAGAGGTTACTGGAGGATGTGAACAAACCAAGGGAAGGTTCAGTTTCTTCCCACCTCCTGCCAGGAGGAGCATAAGTCTCCCTATAATTCTCTGATTTCCCTGCTGAGAACTCTGGCTTAGATAGCATCCCCAGCAATGCGGCATAATCTCACATAAGAACTGATAGGCAGTCAATACTGCAGGAAGTTATCTGACAGGTAAGTGGGTCCTTATAACAGAGAGTTCAATTGTATTTTATGACACATTGCAGTAGAACTTAAGGAAATGTGAAAAGCAAGATTACTTACTGATCATTCAACAATTATACACACTTGACCTTAAACTAAAAATTCTCTTCATTAAAACCAAATGGCTGAAGCTATTTATTCAATGACATACTCATTTTACTTTCACTGAGTGAGAAATATTAAAGACAGGACATACTTTTGCCCCTATTGTGTAACACAGCACAGCACAGTATATTTATAATGGAACAAGAACAAACAGCTCTGTACCATAAACCTCCCATTCAGAGGATGGCAAACCATGACAACCTGGGGGGCAACTGCTTGTTATTTTTAAGTAAAGTTTATCATTACCTGGTCATGTCTCTTCACTTATAAATTGAATAATCTGTGGATAGCAGCGTAAAATAAATGTGACAGACTGAAATGTCAACTTCATGCCCCATTTCAGAGTTTGCTGAGCTGAATTTTACAATACTTTGTAGCAACGGAGGGGTTCTGCTACCACATATGCCATTCAGATATTTTTTAATTAAAATCTGGGAAATTTACATTTGTCACAAATTAAATTCACCACTTATAGTACACAGAGATCCATTGGCTCTCTGGGAATATTCAAGATTGGGAAGTTTGCAATCCAGTCTTGGATTTATATGGAGTAGGTCAGTTAACATATTGTAATAACATAACCCATGCCATGACTAGCCCACAGCATCCGTCATAGCAGGACTCTCACTGGGGGATAGTCTGTGGTATCTGTAACGAGTTTTTCTGATGGTACAACTTGGTCACTTACCCTAGGGAGGTAGCAAAAAGGGTCACCATATGGTGTCATGCTTCACCTTCCCTGAGCTCTTTCTCGGCTCTTGTCTGACTGAAGGATGGCCTACACATTCGCAGCTGCCTGCATGAACTCCGGGGAAAGCTGACAGAAGTGACTTTTGTACAAGCTCAGCAAACTCTCTCCTTTCTGACTTTGATTTTTCTGACACACGACCTCTACTAACACACAAACCTAAAGCATGTACGGAGATGCAGAACACACTGCTCTGTCAGCTACACCTGCCTGTGTTCCAGAGAGGAGCGACCCATGAAGAGAACAGTAATGCTCATTAGCAACTTGGCTATAAAGCACTTTGTAGCAAGAACTATCAGAATAAATTCAATGTCCTATAAAAATAAAATTCACTGGAAGAATTGAGCATAACTCTACTAGAAAATGCTAGTGTATGTAAAATGCATTTAATTTTTTAAGTGAAAGGAACATATTAGAAAATGTGTGCACCTTTAAGATGTTTGGACACTTTTCCCATCCAGTTTAAGCACAGTCCTGTAATGATAAAGGATGGCTACCTGTAAACAGATGTATCTTGGGTCCCCGAGGTGAGACTTGTGCTGTCTTTGTCATCAAAACTTCTATCTAATCCCCACAACAGAGCTGGAGACACTCCACACACACTCAAGCCTTTGCACCACAGAGGTTCAGAAGGGTGGGAGGCACACATTGCCTTTGCATTCTCCTTACTAAAACTCTACAACACGAGACATCTCAGTAATCAAGCTTTTGTCCAAGTCTTACGTAGGTCTTTGCCTCAATAACTCAACATGTTAGCTCTGTGCAGCCTTTACTACATGATGTAGCCTATTTGTGGCATGTTCTGGTCTCCCCACCTCCTTACGAGACTCTGTGTTATGTATACTGCGTAGATCTAATCTTTTGGATTGATTTGTTTCAGATTTTTAAAACTGAGATATTGCTCTTCTAATATGACCCATGCAGTGGTTTTAGTGTGCCCACGCATGTGTGAGAACTGTCAGCATGGCTGCATTGTCTCCATTCTTTCTCACCTAGTACATGTACCACTGATCTGTGGACAGCTGCTGTTCTGCATATTTCACATTAACCAAAACCATGCAATAAGTGGACTTCTAAGTCTGGCTTCGTCTACTAAGTATATTGTTTTCAAAGTTTACTCCACATGGTGCCTGTGCCATGGTGTGTTTATCCACCCAGTGTTGATGGCATCTGGACAGTTTCCACACTCGAGCTATTAGAAATGGGGCTGCTATGGGTATTTGCTTGAGTTTTTGTATGGATAGGTGTTTTCATTCTTCTTGGGTATAGTCCTAGATGTGAAATTGCTGTGATTAGCTTTTGACTGTCAGCTTTGACACAGCTAGAATCACCTGAATCTTGATTTTGAGATTGCCCAGACACATGGTCAAACATTAGGTAGAGCTTGGGGAATCCTGTGGAAGAGGGGGAGGAAGGATTGAAGGAGTCAGAGAAGTCAAGAAACCTACAGAATCAACGAACCTGGGCCCATAGGGGCTCACAGAGACTGAACTTCCAACCAGAGAGCCTGCATGGGACTGACCTGGGCCCTCTGCACATATGTAACAGCTGTGCAGCTGGGTCTTCATGTGAGAATCCTAACAGCAGGAGCAGGGTCAGTCTCTGACTCTGTTTCTGGCCTTTGAATCCCTTTTCCCTAACTGGACAGCCTTGTCTAGCCTCAATAGAAGAAGATGCATCTAGACCTACTGCAATTTGATATGACAAGGCAGGCTGATATCCATAGGAGGACTCCCATTTTCTGGGGAGAAAGGAAAGACAAGAGGATGAGGGAAGGGGAGGGGAGAAGGAAGGACTGGAAAAAGAGGAGGGGGAAGGAAGCTGTGATTGGGATGTAAGGCTAATTAATTAATTTTTTAAAAAACATAGAAGGTCATTCGTAACAGAAAATAAATACTAAAGGTTTAAGGTTTATGAGAGAGAGAGAGAGAGAGAGAGAGAGAGAGAGAGAGAGAGATTGCCAGATTAACCTATAGGCATTCTGATAGGTGATCCAGGAGGGCCAAGCCCATTGTGGGCAGTACCATCCCCAATGCAGATACTCTTGAATTATATAAGAAAGTCAACTGAGTAAAAGCCAGCCTTCTGGAAGGCAGCACCCTCAATAGTTCTCAGTGTACTTTCTGGGTTGTGGGTGAGTCCCTTGATCAGAGATAATGCATAATGGAATAGCAAGCAGCTTTGGCTTCAAGTTCCTGCCTTTACTTCCCCCAATGATAGGATTAAACCTGCAATATGAAATAACTCTTCCCATCCCTAAGTTGCTTTTGGTCAGTGTTTTGTCAAAGCAACTGAAAGGAAACTCCAAGTCATTCGTGTCTTAGCTCTCTGTTACCTTTTCAGGTAGTGCCTGATTATTTTGCAGAGTGGCTGTACCACTTTACCTCCCTACCACTGTGTTTTTAATTCCACCACCTCTTCTCCAATAGCTACAGTTACCCATGGTTTTGCCTAGCAAGTCTGGTTGGGTATGTTGGGATGGGATTTGCATTTCTCTAATAACTACCAATGTGGAACATGTTTTGATGTACCCACCTATTGTCTATGGCTTCTGTAAACAAATGTTTACTCAAATAATGTGTCCACTTTTATTTTGATGTGCGTTTATCCATTAGCTGTAGGAGTCCATCCATTTGGCACACTGGACACTTTTATGATCTGTAAACAGTTCCCATTCTGTGGGTTTTTTTTTCCCACTGTGTATTGTGTCCCCTGAAGACGATGAACTGTACTCTGTCAGGTTTCCTGCCTTGTATTGCTTGTACTTTGGTATCACTTCTAAGAAGCCTTTGTTAGTTTAAGGTCACAGGGATTTCAACCTGCATATTCTTCTAAGGATGCTGTTGCCTCTTCAGTCTATGCATTGAATTCATTGTGTTTGTTTGCATAGAGCATGCCCTATTTTTTCCTTTTATGTTTAATCACTTCATAAGGAGCAAGTACATTGGGACTTCTGATTTGTATGTGTTGGATATATTCAGAGAGAAGGGGAGGAGAAAGTGCAGCATCTGCAGCTACTAGTTCGTTATGAGTTATTTGTTGTTCTTATCACTATGACAAAATACTCCCTGAGACAAATGAGTGTGGATTTATTTGTCTCATCAAGACAGACAGTGTCCATTGCAATGCCATGTGAGGTGGCCAGCTCCACTGTTGGGAGCAGAGAGAGCTAGACCAGACCCAGGACTGGGCTCTATAACTTTCAAGGCTTGTACCTAGAGTGACCTTTGTCTGCCAGCTGGACCTCACATATGTAAGATTCTACAGCCCCCTCAAGAATTGCTCCCCACTGGGGCCAAAATATTCAAGCATATAAACCAATGGGGAACATTCTAGATTCACATAACACCAGTATCATTTAATTTTAGCTTTTTGAGAGTTTATTACAGATATACATGTTTCCATAATTTACTCATATATATTTCCATTGCCTCCCTGTGACTATATCCGTATTTAAGAAAATGACATGATGTAAGGTGAGCCTCATCAGTCCAGACCCCTCAGAGTTCTGGGGGCTGAGAGCTTGAATTGTCCTCTAGTCCCACAGAAAGGTGCACTATCCCTGCACCTTGGGCACTGCATGAGCCTACTTTTGTCTTCTCTCCTTTATTTTGGAACCCTTAGGTACTCAGCTGAGGGTGGCCTCTGGAAACCTTGAGCTGTGTGCCCAGGAGACTTTCACAGAACTGGGATGCGATGAAGTCCCAAGGTCCTTCTTGCTGCACACAGTTCAGCAGGAAAAAGAGCTGACATCACCGCTGACACAGAATCCCAGTGTCCTCACCTGGGATTCCCCCCTCTGCGGGAATCACTCACATCTCTGTCCTCAGGCAGGATGGCATTGCTAAGGGTGGGTACTGCCTACTGGTTTGTATGCTGGTTCTAAGTGTTAGAGCACATCACATGCTACCTGAAGGGTCTACAATGTGAGCCTATGCTAGGAAGGGCCTCTGGGGGTGGAGTCACTGTGACGTGCTGTTAAAGGAAGGGTGTTGGAGACAAGTGTGCACAGGTCCATACTGCTCACGTGGCTATCATAAGCACCTGGTGAAGCGAAGCACAGCAGAACTCTTGAAGAATTTCTCTTGGCAAACATTTATACTGGCTTGGGAGGGAAGGCATCTGCCATCCTCTGGTAGCACTGTCCTGGTCCAAATGTTTCTTTCCTCCTATGACCACAGAAGGAAAAAGCATTTCTTACTTTTGGAAGAAAGGAGCATATTTCAGACTCTGTTTCCAGTGGAGTGTCCCTCTGAGAGGCACATACAAGGTTCATCTCTTGTGAGTTTCTAAGGCAGCAAATTGAGGGAGAACAAGCTGCAAAATTACCTACAATTTGCTTCTTTCAGGACTGCATCCCCGGAGTGCGAGGGCTACACGCCTAGAGCTCGGTCCATCAAGGGGCTGTGTCCTCTCCTGCCCTTTGTATGCTCCAGGCTCTACCAAGGAAGCTGCTTTCTCTGCTGAGCATCCACAGTGCCTCCAACTGGTTTCTCACACTGATTTCAGGAACAGGCCGGAGATACCAGGAGAAATCGGGGAAGAGCAATGGATTCGGGGTCCTGCTATGCTGTCCTGACTCTGCCACTGACTGACATGGCAGCAACAGCTTACTTCTCTGTATTCTTAGAGCCCTACACCAAACAGCTGCTCAGTTAAGTTGATGTTTGCATGGGGGAGTGAGTAGTTGAGGAAATCCAACACGCCCCTTCTTTTCTAGGGCTGTTCACAGGTGAGAGAAGTAGAGGGTCTCCCACCTTCACTGTGCTTTGGTCACAGAGACGGCAATGCAACTCCAAGTAATATGAGAGGCAAGATGGAGGCACCAGAGCTGTGGAACTCACTGCTCTCCAGGATGCAGATAACCATTTAACAGAGGGAATGAGTGCTGGGTTTTACTTATCCCCACACACGAAAGGCTTCACCATCTCCCCCGTGGCCTCACAGATCAGAGTAAATATAAAGGACAGGAGATCAGCCCAATTCGAGAATCACCTCCTCCCTAAAGGAAGTACTAAAGAAGACTGACTGGTGGTCCCACAATCCCTCCTGGGGCAGGAAGAATGCCCTCAGGTCTCAGAAAACATGTATCAGAAAGCTGTGCTGTGGGCGGTGAGCCTTCTTTGCCAACTGCCTCACTCAAGTCCCCTCTGGCTCTTCCATCTCCTGTATCTGCCTCTGTTCTCTAGCCAAGTGCAACTGTTTAACTATTCACTTTGTCTTTTTGTCTAGGAATCTCTTACAGACAAAACAGTATTTCACATAGAGGAGAGAAAAGATTTGAACGTCAAGTGACATCCCATTCCCTGTGCCACCACAGTTACTCAATAATATGCAAGGGCCCAATGTGACAGCCACCATCATCATTCCCATCACTACAATCACCAGCACCATCATCACCACCACCACCATCATCACCACCACCACCATCACCACCATCATCATCACCACCATCATTATCACCACCACCACCACCATCACCATCACCACCACCACCATCACCACCATCATCATCACCACCCTCATTATCACCACCACCACCATCATTACCACCACCACCACCATCACCACCACCACCATCACCACCACCACCACCACCATCACCATCATCATCATCACCATCACCACCACCACCATCACCACCACCACCACCACCACCACCACCACCACCACCATCACCACCACCACCACCACCACCATCATCATGCTCACCATCATCACCAATATCACCCCCATCAGCAGCGTGACTTTCATCACAGTTCCCTTTTTTACTAGTCTCATTCAACTTTCTCTCACTGTATCACCTCTCTTCTTTTTCTCTCTCATCATATCTGTACAGGAGTTTGCAGTTTCGTGTGCACTGATCACCGATGACTCTAGGAACTTGGGCACACTGAATTTCTTACCTTCTTTCTTCAGTCCTATATTATCAGTAAAATACTACTAGGATGAAATAACCCAAGTTTAGAAGGTTTGAAACCTTCTAGTTTTTTTCTAGTGAAAAATACACCCCCACTCAGTGAAAAATTGTTGCATTAAAACTTACTTCCCATATTCTCTCATGGGAAAATAAGAAATAAAACACATTTACCTGAAGTAAATGATGTACTCAGGAATGATATGAAGGTAAGTATCTGAGTCGATTGCTTTTCTGGTAGGTCATGGAGTCTATCCCTTCACTGGATAAACAAACATTGAGGTTTATAATAGGTAAGGGGCTCCAGTCATACACCTGCCTGTCTTAGATATTCAGGTCTTCGAGGCAGAGAAAAGTCCCTACAGCAAAGAATAAGGGGTACAAAGGGCAAGAAGGTCAGAGAAAGTCAGAATAGGCATGGAGGACCAAGACTAGACAATGGGGCCCTTTTTTTAAAATCTCATCCATGCATTCATCAGGCTACCTCCATCATTCTACATTACTGCTCCTTCACTGTTCCCGGATAACAAGGGAAGCTTCTGTAAAAGTCATGCTGCACTGTTGCTGGGACAACCTCTCTTTGTGCGGATTTCACATTGCAGACTGCTGCATGGGTTAGTCAATTGGATTTGCCATATGGTACTCAGCCTCTGCTCCTTTGTACCGGGCATAAAGGATGGTGGGAAACTCCCGCCTCATCCACATCTGCTCTCCAGATTCTTCCTCGGGGAGCTGCTTGTGAGCTGTACCAGTGGATTTTGAAGATTTAGTGGAACAATAAGGTAAAAATTAAAAATCCAGGGCATGCTGTACCAAGCATTTCAGCAAAGTTCTTCATCCCACAAATATCTATCCTGCAGGTGCAGATGGATTTGTGCTGCTTCTGAGCAGGAGATGAGCAAAGAAAGGGTGAGCACAGATGGGAGACTAAGTTTTCCGAAGCTGGAAACAGAGCCCTGGCTGAGCTCCTGACTGAATGACTTCTCAGTTTAAACCACTTGGGTTTGAGGCCAGCAGGCTTTCCCTATATCATCAAGGTAGCCTATCAGACCTTCCAGATGGTGAAGGTTGATGCTATCGATTCCACTGAATGTATGGCTGTATGGGGTGTGTCTGTATGGGGTCTGATGGGATAGACATCCCTTATCCTTCGTACAGAGTAATGGGTAGCTTCTTACCCCAACACTACACACACCATTAGGCTAGCAGTTTCATAGGATCCCCTCCTTTATCTGTAATGTAGGCATCCTTAGAGGTAAGCTTGAGAAAATGCAGGCCAAGAGATAATACAATGTTCATTCTTGCTTGCCTGGATTGTTAGAGGAGCCTGGGTTGGGAGGGGGGGGTCAACATTTCCTTAGCCTTGGAGATTCTAAGAAGGACTCACTTATAATTTGTAGCTATAGGAGCCACATGGAATGGAATTTAAAGCAGATTTCACAGAGCAATACAATCTTTCCTGTGATTTATAAAATCCCAGGAATAATCCCCACATGGAATGAACCTACAGCTCAGATGAGGAGGGACGGCTGAAGAACAGATCCCTACACACAGACCTTAAGCATGCTTGTGCCTTGTAGCACTTGACAAAACTGAGTCTCTTTGGGATTCTACACAGGACTGGAACTGTATAGATTTTTGATTGATTCTCCCCAGGGTTCAAACTAGAATTCATCTTTTCTTCACACACACACACACACACACACACACACACACACAGAGAGAGAGAGAGAGAGAGAGAGAGAGAGAGAGACAGAGACAGACACAGAGACAGACAAAGAATGAACTTACAAAGGTAATATAAAAATTCAGAAATCATTACATTTGTCTTAACATGACCTTCCAAAAAATACAGCTGGCTTAATCTAACCAATTACTAAAACACTGAAAGTGTTGTGGCATCCACAGCAAATACTGCTGAATCCTAGCCACCCCAAATTCTTAGGTTTCTGTACTCCTTTGATGGGCACACTTTGACCTGGACAGAGATTCCCAGAAATCAGAGGCACCTTCAAGAGGAACTCAAAACCTTTGTGCTTTTCAGCTAAGGCTTTCTCTCAATGTCTCTAGGAGTCTTGCTGAGTGTGGTCTAGCTTATCTATACTTCACAATCCAGTTCCAAGGCCGCATTCTATCACTGTTTTCTGGGCTTCTCTCCGTACTTCTTGTTGCATGTTTGGTCAAGTTGCCGTAGATACAGAACACTCAGCTCTCCCAGCATGCACCTTTGCCTGGACCTGCTCTTTCTCCAGTGCAGAGGCAGCTTCTGTCTGCCAATAGTGCTGTTTACTCCATGCAGGGATGCCGGGAAGGCCAGGTACTCATTCAGCTCATTCAAGTACCTCCCGGGCTCCTCAGGAACAGCTCCATACCCAGGCCGGCAGTGCTACCCACATTTCTATGACAGCATTTGAGCACAGACATTCCCACACACAAGCAACATTTGACTTCCATCTCTACCCCTGAGGTGGCACATTTGGCTCACTGGTTGTTTTGTCTTTACTAATAGCTTTCAAGAAAAATGAAATGTGGATTTAGAAAGACTGTGAATTCACTTGACAAGGCCTTCAGTACAGAGCCTCCTCACACACAAACCTGGAATTCTGCTGTTTTCAGAGGTTCCAGTCGAAATCCCCATGCCCTGAAATAATGTAGGAAGGATGAGGTAGAGTTGATTTTATTTACAAGTGTGAAATTTTATGAACATTTAAAGCATGAACGTAGGTCTATTCTTCTGGAAATAAAATCTGTGGAATTCCTCCTGTATGGAATGACCTCTGTGATCAGGGGTCAGTGATTTTCAGAAGTCAATGAGGCATGTGGTGCCGGTTCCCTAACAAAAGTCATAAAAACTTCCATGATGGCAGCAGGCAGGTCATGAGATCCAGCAAAGCCCTTGAACATCAGCCCTTGGCAAGTGTGCAGGCTTAGGCTGGTGGGCCTCCTCTGCATGTCTGGGAAGACCAATACCTGGGCCTGTGACTTAACAGAGTTTCTGCCCAGGAGCACACACCAAGCCATCGAGGTGGAGATAATGTTTTCTTTTCTATGTAGCTCTCATTAAAAATTATAACCCCCTGAGTAAAAAGATGACCCACATCATTAATTCCAACTCATGCTTAAAAAAAGAAGTAGAAACCTGGTGCTCAAGCAGGTGCACACTGCTTTCCCACAAGTGGACTTTATACTACAGAACACATAAACACACTCACCCAAATTAATTGCATTTTTCCTCTTTATTTTCTGCTTTCTATTGATAATTTTTTCTGTCTAAAGCTGTCATGTAGGAATCATCCAATTTTATTATATGTTTGGCTTGCTTTTTAGTTACTAGAATTTACTAAAACATCTATCTAGTCCTTGCATTTCTCAGGGTTCAGAGGCTATGTATTTCTTTCCACCATTGATAGAATGTAATTGCCCATAGCTACATATCATCCTGCAGAGCTTCAACACCTCTTCCACAACACCTGAGTGAAGAAACACATGTGGCAAAGAAAACTTTCAGCATAAGCAAACGGCATTCTCGAACATACATGGTGGGTCGAGGGCTCACACAGATGGCAGCAGAGTGTCACCCCAGAGCCCCTTGTATACAGAGATGACTAAGCTACAGAGACTGCCTGCCTTAGAGGCTTGAGTGTTCTTGTAAGTGTGCAAGTGTCTGTGGGTTCAGATTCTTCCTTCTGCTGAGGGGTCTCCTTCCAGGCACAGAGCAAACATTGACTGGGCATGGCAGCAGTGAGCTCGTACTCTACCATGAGCCCGATGACCTTGCAGGTAAAAACCCATGATATCCTCCAAGCCATAGGCGATGGAATCCAGAAGGAGTTAAAAACACAACCTGTGCCATCAGCTTCTTGACTCTACCTAGTCCACTCACTTGAGCCTGTACGTAGGTCCACAAGTATCTCCAGAACCAATGCAGCCCAGTAAAACTACCCAGAAGTGTACCTGACACATGCTCCCAGGAGTCCATCTTGTTTTATCCCTCTATGCTGTGTTCTCTCTTGCCACCTTTGGGATAATGATGCAAGGCAAGCTCAAGGTAACCTACGTGGTGCCTGGCTCTGCCTGGGGGTCTGCCTTGGACTCTGGTTGTATGGACCTTACCACAGTGATGACCTTCTTATCTTTATCACCACAGCTGTTTAACTGCTCAAGATGTTTTTCATTTGGTCAAAGGACTTAGGTGATATCGTCTAAGCATTTTTTTTACCCTCCCTACTGATATCTTTATTTAAACCTTTACAAAACATTATGCATGAACAAACATGGAGGTGGGGTGGTTGCATGAACAAACACAGGGTGGGATGGAGTCTGTACTTGAGGCATCAAAGCAAGCCCACTCAGAGAAATAGGATATGGGAAGGGAGGGCCTCAGAGTTAGGTTTTTAGACGAAGACAAAAAGGGGCAACATCAAGGCTCAAGCCTTTAATTTACAAGGTGGAAATTTCATTCAGCAAACGCATGTTGAGCTAATGTTCCAGGTAAGGCAGTCTGGCTACAGAGGAACCAGCATAGGCACCTGTGCTGGGTGTGTATGATACGGTACAGCAGCATTCTCAACCTTCCTAATGCTGTGGCCCCTTCATACAGGCCTTCATGTTGTGGTGAATGCCCCCTTCAACCATAAAATTATTTTTGTTGCTACTTCCTGTCACTTTGCTACTGTTATGAATTGGAGGTAGATGGTTGCCAATGAGGTCGCAACCCACAGGTTGAGAACCACTGCTCTACAGACTCCACCCTGAGCCACTTCCCAGGATTTGGGCCATAAACTGGTTTGAGGCTCTGCTGTCACACCTTGGAATACCTAATCCTTAACACCTTCAGCATTGTGTTCTGTTAATGAAGCTCAGTGGAACAGCAGGGCACGGACACGTGCTGTCAGATGATACAGGCACACCAGCAGCACTCGCTCTCCAGCTCAGAAAGTGCCACCACAGGGCCCTATCCCCAAGCAGTACAGTACATGTCACAAATGTTCTCCTTTTCCCTAAAGCCTGTGAACAGACTCACAGCCCATGGGAATGCAGCAAGGTGTCCAATGAGCAGAGGGGGCATTCTGCTTGGTTTTGATGGTCTGGTGGATGCTGCAACCCCAGGGTACCATGCTGTCTGCTTAGCCTAGCCTCAGATAATTAGAGACAGGAACAGTGACCTAAGAAACCCATGGTTCTTTTTCCTTCCATCCTGCTTTGCCTCTAGCAAGTTCAAAGGGTGTTGTAAGTACTTAGCTTCTCAAGGAGTAAAAAGAAAGCAGTAATTTCATTTGGTGCAAGAACTGTACACGTGCAACCCAGTGATGGGTCACAAGCCCACAGTCAGTGACTGGGCACAAGTTAAATGGTCTTTGGCATTGCCAACGTAAAGATAAATACTAAAATTATGATAATAATTTAAACACTTATTGTTTCTTTATTTAGAATGACAATGAATTAAGGAAGGGAAGGAACAAGAAGTGGAGGAAGGAAGGAAGGGAGAAAGGGATGGAGAAAGGAAGGCAGAAAGGGAGAGAGGGGTGAGAGAGATGGAGGGAGGGATGAATGAGACCCAAAGGCAAAACCAAACCAAACTCAAAATTGTTAACAAGTCAAGAGACCACAGAGGAAAGGAAAAGCTTTGTATTGATCCCATTTATAGCATCTTTATCTTTGTGTTGAGCAGATGGTGGACCTAGGTCTAAACTGATACTCTCATGGCCCCAGGCAGTACGGGGTGTGAGGATGAACTATACCCAAGCTGAGTCAGAATCTGGTTAAACCTTAGAAACCTTAGGACATTTCTGAGGAGAAAACGTCTCATTTGCCCTATACAGAAGTTCAACATTTAGTCTGACATGATTGTTTTTGGCGGGGATGGGAGGTGTGCCTATCAAAGTTATATCACCTGCTCTGGGGCGTACTAAATATACTCATGGGTAAGCTCTTGCTCAGGACATCTCAACCTTGCTTCTCCTTTTCTGGTACTTCAGAAAGAAAGACGAGCACATAGAAACCATGCCTGAGAGAACTATGTATACATTAAGCCCCCAGTAAATACAGAACTGAGAATTAGCTGAAGGAGAAGGAGGAATGAACTCTGATCAAATTAGATGGTTTTTTTTTCTAGAATAATTATTTCAGCTCCTCAGGTCATGAAAGTTGAAAAAAATAATGGAAAACAGATACAATAAATATAATGTTTATGATAGGAGAGTCTAGAGAGATAGTTCAGTTGGTCAATTGCTTGCCTTGAAGTACAGGGGCCTGCATGTATGCCCAGCACCCACAAAAGGCACAGGGTGGAGGGCATAATGGTGTGTGCCTATAATCCTAGCAGGGGGAGATGGAAAGAGATGGATTCCCTGGGGCTTGGCTAGCCAGTAGCCTGCTCAGTGAACCACTCTGAATCAGAGATCATGCCTCTTGAAACAAGCTGAAGAGTACCTGATAAAAAAAAAAGAAGATTGGCCTACGGCCTCCACACACATGTAAACGTAAGTCCATGCATGTATGCACTTGCTCACATACATAATATTATGAAAAGAATATGCCTGCTACATATACTAGAACATGCTGAATGGATGCCATGGAATAACTGGGACAGCAGTGTAGACATAAAATCATATTCTTTATAAAAGGGTGACTGTCCCATCAGTCCAACTGTCTGGCAGCTGAGAACTCAGAGTCAGGCAATGTAGGTACAGTCAGCAGGAGACAGGAGAGCAAGCAGAAACAGGCTCCCTGGGGACATGAGGTTACGTCCAATGGTCTTGTTTTTGAGCCACAAACATTGATCTGTTGTTATTGGGCACAAATGAAGGTTTGTCCTAATTTAGAAAAGGTTAAGTAGTGCTCAAGAATGCAGACAGCAAATGGCATATGACAAAGATACAGAGATGGAACAGCCGTCTGCCTCACCCAGTTCCTGCCTCCTAACTCAATTGAGGACCTGAGTGCTGAGACCTGTGTCTGACTGTTCCCATGGGGCTCATCTCAGACACAAGCTTCAGTTGTCAAAGGAAACCCAATCCACCCAGGATAAAACACACTAGCATCTTCATCTACTGAAACTTCATTGATCCCATGAAACTTCAGGACATAAAGCATCAACCATAAACTGACAGTGAAAAACAAGACCTGTGAAACAAAATGCCATCCTCTTAAGAAATCACACCACTACCATCAGCACAGGCAGGGAACCAAAATGGCACATGAAACTCCCCTCAGAGCATCGCAGGGAAAGCTGTCCTCAGTCACCAAAAAATCCCCAGCTTCCTGAGCATGTAGTGCTCCAGTAACCTCTGGTGAATTTGGGCTGTTCCAATACATACCACCAGAGAGCTGTTGTCTATAACACCACAGAGTAAAAGGGTAGCATAGTTATGTTTCCCTAACTCTCCCCTGTTCACCAGTCCTCCCCAAGAGAAACCCCTGAAATGTAGGGACGTCTCCTGTCATCCACAAAATGAACCCAGACCCACTGACCAAAAAGAATACACGGCTCAAATTTGCCCCTTAGGGCAAAACTGTATGTTGTAACTGCTTTAAAGGATTTTCACACTTTTATTTATGTCAAACACCATGTGCTCATGAAGCACATGGGCAGGAACAAAGGTGAATCCATTCAACTGAGGAGCCTGCTTCTCTGGAGTTTGTGACCTACAGTGAGGAAAACACACACAGCTAAACAGAGAATTCACAAAGGAGGAATCTCTAATGGCCGAGAGACACTTGAAGAAATGCTCAGCATCCTTAATCATCAGAGAAATGCAACACAAGATGACTCTGAGATTCCATCTCACACCTGTCATAATGGCTAAGATCAAAAATTCAAGTGACACCACATGCTGGTGAAGTTGTGGAGAAAGTGGAACACTCCTCCATTGCTGGTGGGAATGCAGGCTTGTGCAACCACTATGGAAATCAGTCTGGCAATATCTTAGAAAACTTGGAATAGCTCTACCTCAAGACCCAGCCATACCACTCCTGGGTATACATCCAAATGATTCCTCACCAATCCACAAGGACATTTCCTCAACTATGTTCATAGCAGTTTTGTTTGTAATACTAGAAACTGGAAACAACCCAGATGTCCCTCAACTGACGAATGGATAAAAAAGCTGTGGTACATTTACACAATGGAATACTACTCAGCCATCAGAAACAAGGAAATCATGCAATTTGGTGCCAAATGGATGGAACTAGAAAAGCTCATCCTGAGTGAACTAACCCAGACTCAGAAAGATGCTCATGGCATCTATTCACTTATAACTGGATTTTAGCCATATAGTACAGGATAACTATTTTACAACCAACAGACTGAAAGGAACAGGAACACAGACTTTGATACTTGTTAGTGGGGTACTTTGCCCTAGTGGAGCTGCCATGTAGGCCCCCAGTGCAAGAGGAAGCTCTTAGCCTTCATATGGCTGCTGAACTGAAGGGGGTTGATATGTAGGGCACCCCACATTGGAGGAGTAGGATAGGTGAGAGAAGGGGTAGAGGGTGGGAGGGTGAAAGGGTGGGTCTGGGAGGGGTGGAGGGGATTGTGATGGAGATGTAAATTGAGGTAATAAATAAACAGTAAAAAGAAGAGGAAGAGGAAGGAGGAGGAGGAGGAGGAAAGATAGGGCTTGCCTTGGTCTCAGGGTAGGTAGTTGGAGAACTACTGCCAGCTGAAGGAAGAATTCCAGGGAATCACAGAGTCTCCCTACAGCATGATGGGCCAGCCATAGTTTTTGTATGGGATGTTTCCCTACTGTTAAAGTTCTTGACATGCCTCAGCTGTACACAATATGGTAAAGAATAAACATTCTGAGAGTTCGAATTTTTCAGTGTACTTGGCTTGTATCTGATACAACTGGGGATAAGACTCACTGTCAGGGCTGAAGGAAATTATAAATTCTAATCTACAGAATCATAGCACAGTTTAGGGTCTATGTGAGGCCTTATGCCATGAAACAAAAGGAATGCCTGTATTTATCGTATCAGTTGGCCTCACTGCTTTAGAAACTGAGGAATGGCTGAGAAAATTAATTCCACCAATCAATATAAAAGAACTCCTACTTATGCCAAATCCGAGGAACCACAGAGCATCACTAACTATAACCCTGTACCCAGAGCATCAGGGAAGTAATAAGTGTGGGATCCCAAGAAAACTGAGTTACAGAGAAACTCTATTAGGCTATTTATGCTTTTAGTCACTCCGGGAATAGCTAGTTGTTCCTGTTTTAATATCAGTGAATAGGTAATCTACCCATATAGTACAAGCGGTACAAAGACAGCCCCTCCCCCAGCTTCTCGGTACCATGGCCGTTGTTGGGATGAGTTAAGAGAGGTTCAAATCGTATCTCACTGTGGGGGAGTATAACCAGAAAGTTTAATCTGCAAATGCTGTAAGCCAGCAGCCGGCTGCTGTAGCTTTTATGGCTCCAGTCTCTCCTTCACCACACACTGTCTGTAGAGTGAAGGGCATTAAGATGTTGGGGCATGTTCCTGTGAACCACTCAACTTTCATCTCAAACGTCACAAAGTGATGTGACACTCAATAGTGCTTAGTGAAGGCGATAACAGAGACCCATGTTGTGTACCGGTGAGCCCCTATGAACTCTGAGCGAGTGCTGGCCATGGATACAGGTCAGCAGAGGCCCTGCGCTCACAGTGAGAAGCGGCCTTGCACGGAGCTGCTCTGCTCTGCTGCCAGCCCCTTACATGGCACTCATGGATATGAAGAAGAAAAGTCAGTGGTCACTGGATGTGTTGGGCACTGAGTAGCTCTGTGAGGGAGCCCATCATCCAACTGATTCTAAAAATAGACACGAAGTAGAGTATGTGCAACAACCATTCATTGCCTAAGTCCCTGGAAATCAAGCTTGTTTCCACCCTGCTGTGCTGATTTTGAGAAATTAAAGACGGAAACAGGACTGTCCAACAATTATAAATTTAAACAAGAGAAGTCACTTCTATGTGGCTCTGGAAGGGGTTCTGTCCTACCCTGGTCCTGTAGTTAAGAACCATCCATTTTATCCAGTGCTGGGAATTATCCCAAGTCATTCTTTGGCTTCTAGAAGTTTCCCTCTTCCCAAGATGTTGCTTTTAAGCATGGTCCCACTGTGATGGTGTCATTTTCTGAGAGTGCATTTTCACAAGGTATTATTTAAGAAACATTGCAAGAAAGTGACACTCCAGAGTCCATATTAGCAACTGTGAAAAGGAGTTCCCAACCTGTCAGTATGTGAGAGACTGGAAAGGAAATGGTCTATAAAATGTTTAGGACTTCCTGGAGAAAATTAGGGAAGAGGGCATGTGTTTTTTTCTATACAGAACCAGTGGTACTCCTTGGGAACCCAGGAAAAGGGAGAAGATGACCAGGGATCTTCACCACCTGCCTGCGGGTGAAGAGGCAGCTGGGGAGGGGCCTCAAGTGCAGACGTTAGGGAAGCCAGACAGGAAAGGATGAAGCCCATGTACATGGGCTGAGCCAAGCTCTGTAATGACTCCTCTGGAGCCCCTTTCAACTCAGAGCCAAGTGGAAGGCAAGATGCCAGGATCAGAACCAACTCAATAGGGTGTTGCTGATGGGTCACTGGCCTGTGGGAAGGTGCTTCTGAGAGAGAATCCACACACATTTCCATCACCTAACAGACAGGTCATGGTGTAATTATATTAATGGATTTTGAAAATATTATGTGCCTTTGATTTCTTTACTGGCAGAGAATGTAATATGCTTTTAAGGTGAAAGTATGTATCACAGACATTTCTCTTGGCTGTTTCATGAAGGTGGCTTCAGTTTGGGAAGAAATCACTACTTTTTAAGTGTCATTTACCAAAGTAAGCCACATGTTTAATTAGATTGGCAGTGACTCTGTTAAGATAGACAACCAAAAGCTCATGTTGCTGTGAATCCTAACATTAATAAACACGGCTGCATTGTGTACTCTTGAATTCTTTAAAAAGTATGTTTTCTCATCTTCTAAAGAGAACTACTTAGCTTTTTTTTTTTTTGAAAGTGAGGTGAATTATAAACCTTTAGTCTTTAAAGTAACTATTGGCTTGATAGAAACAGTCACAGAGGCCCAGCCTGTGCTCTGGGTGGACTGCGGTCTGCTTCCTCCTCTTCTCCCCATGTGACGCAGAATTTATTCCCTTCTTATTCTTAAACAAACAAACCTTTCCTTTGACTGACACAATCCCACTTCTGTAAATGAGACTGAGGGACAGTCTCATTTGCAAGACAGACATACAGCAGGAATGACAGACATACAGCAGGAATGACATAGTATAGAAATCCTCCAACACATTTTCCTGACCGGGCTCTGAGTGTATCACATCCCCTGGGAGAAAAAGAAAAAAAAATTAATCATGGCTAATATATCCTAACTATTGAGTGATCATTCCTGACTTTTTGTAAAGGATTTTATTAACTTTGGACAATACCCAGAGTGCACACTAACAGGGCTATGCTCTCAGTACCCCCCCCGTGAGGCTACGTTTACTGATTGGTGGAGTCCAGGGGAATCTAAGTGGGGAGAATCAATTATGTCTTATTCTAAAGAGACAGTGTTTTGCCTTATCTGTTAAATCAATATTGAATGCTAACAGTGCATGTATGTAGTCAAAGAGAAGACATCAAGAATATTTCAGTAGACCCCTGGGAACGGGGTCTATTGGCTCCATCGGGCTTTTCATTTTCAAAGAAATCCCGAGTCCCTGCAGCACCCTGACACAGACATCCCTCAAGACACAGTGCTCAGCATTTGGTTCTGACATTTCCCAGACGGAATAGGTGGTACCATTCAGAAACCAGTGTGCACACGCTCAGTCTAGCCTCTGCCCTGTTTATCCCTAAGGGAGCACAAGTAAGGCAGAAGTCTGCATCAAGCTTTAGGAAACACAGTATCCGTGAAATTAATCCATGAATTATGGTAGTCTGGGCTTCCTCGCTGTCATACCTCCAGTCCCCCAGACAACCTGGCAGCAGACACAGATGTGCAGCAAAGTAACAATTTCCTCTGTGTGGACACCCAATTCATTTTTGACCTTTTATCCCTATATACCCTGCTGTAAGAAATAGTTCCATTCTGTGTGTATGGGGATAGGTGTGTCTGACAATTTCAAGTTCACAAGCCTAGTCAAAAGGCATGAGCAATTTATTTTACTTTGTAAAACATCTTTCACTGTAGTTAAATATAAAAAGTAAATTTGCCAGTTCACTCCTTTCCAGCATTAAATTCATCACACTGATGTCAGCACGGTCAGAGTTCCCACGCTCCACAGCACCCCAAAAAAGCCTGTGTACCCCACTATGTAGTAGACCTCCCTCCTCCCCAGAACCCAAGAGTTTCTAAATATCCGCCTATGTGTTTAATTTATTATTACCCAGTTTTGAATTCTTTGTACATTTTAGGTGCAGTTCCTTATAGGACATGGAATTTACACAGATGTCAAATTGTCAGTTTGCCCTTTTATTCCAGCAATATCTTCCACAGAGCAGAGAGGCTAATTTTAACGGAAGTGAAACGTCAATCTGTCAACCTTTCCTTTCCTCAGTGGTCTTGGGTGTTGCAAGTGGAAACCGGTCACCAAAACCTGAGGTCCTCCCCCTTCTCCCCTGTGGCAATTTTAGAGCTGTAGGCTTTGTTTACGTATGCGGCCTACCTGGAGTTAATTCTCAGCAGTCTGTCTAGGTTCTTGGCCTGGGACATTGTCTATCCTGGTATGTGTATGAAGCAGCCATCAGGTGCCCATCAGATCGGATGAATGGTGGCGTGCTCCCTGAATTCCTGTTCCTCTATCTGCCAGTTCCTGGGTATGAATGTGGCAATCCCCAGTCACATGAGCAGGGCCACCTGTCTCCCTCACCACCTGCAGCCTTTGCTTCCTGAATTTCAGCTCCACATTCTCAGCTGCAGACACATGAGCACTGTGGTGTTTTCATGACTCTTTTATCTTTGTATTGTGCTGAGCCAGACACTGGATGCCTCAGCTCCAGGGTTTCATAAACAAGCTTCATTATGTTGAAGAATTTTCCTCCTATTCCTGTTTTCTGAGAAAGTATGTGAGTTTTCTCAGATGCTTTCCTGTGTAGTTGAGATGTTAGAGTAGAATTGTTTCCTCCTAATATGATACTTGTTGGTGAACTGATTTTCTTTTTCTTTATTTATTTGTTGCTTCAGGTCACATCTCCATCACAGTACCCTCTTTCCCCCCTTCCAAGCCCCGCCCTCCCACTCTCTACCCCCTATCCCTTCCATCCCACTCCTCTGGAGTGGAGTGTCCCTACATAACAGTCCCTCACCCTAGTTCAGAAGTCATATGAGGGCCAAGAGCCTCCTCATACACTGGGGGCCTACAAGGCAGTACACCAGTGAAAAGTGTCTCATTGACAGGGAGAGAAAACTAAAAAACAAACAAACAGAGAAAAAAAAGTCTATGTCCATGTTCCCTTTGGTGCGATGGTTGTAGTATAGATATCCTGTACTATATGGCTAAAATCCTACTATAAGTGAATAGTATGTGGGATTTCCTTCGCATTCCTGGGAAATAACCCACCTGGTCACATGTTTCATCCAATCAATAGTCTGTAGCACCAGTATTGATAGTGTTTGGAGGAGGATTTTGGTGTCTGTTCGTAATAACTATTTGCCTATAGTTGCCTTTTCTGTAATCTCTTTACCGGCTTTGATTTCGAGCTTTGATTCTAAACACCAGTGTTTAGATGATATTTTGGTAATAAACTGTGTGGGTGTCTTTAGTTCTTTGTGATATAAAGTTATCTTATTTGTGATCTTTTCTTTTTAAATGGAGGCTATTAGGTTTTCTTTGAGAACAAGCTTTGTAACAGACTATAGGTTTTGGATATATGGTGGTTTTCTCTGTATCCATCTCTAAGTATTTTCTGACTTCTCTTGTGAGGAGGGGAACAAGGGATATGAGGATGTGAGGGTGTAAATAAGAACAGAATATAATGGCAGGAGTTTAGGGGAATATCACAATGAAACCCATTATTTTGCATGCTAACCAAATACTTTTTTTAAAGTAAAAACAATTTCCTTGTGGCTTACCCTCTCACCACTGTTCCCCTGACATTGTTATACTGAATTCCACATACTTGTGGATTTTCTAGTTTTGATAACCTAACTGTGATTGAAAAGAATGGGCTATATAGATTCAATATTTAGCTCTTCTCTGTCTCTGGCCTGTGGAAAGAGTATTGTGGGGCTGATGCACATAGGGCTCTCTATAGAGTTCATTCTCCCCCAGAGCTCAGGGCAGTCCCAGCCCTCTGCTATTTACTGATCTTTCTGTGCCTCATCTGTTTGGATAGCACATACTCAAGTCTCCAGTCCTTACCACCGAGCCTTGCATTTTCTTCAGTCTGTCAACATTTGCTTTATATATATCCATGAATCTGATTTTTCGTTTTGTACATATATATATTTGAGGGGGTGGAACTTGATCCTGCCACCAGTATATAAATGCCATTTGTCCCTCATTTTCTCCATCACCATTTTTGGTGTTCAGATGATTTTTTTGGTAGTAAACTGTGTTGATGTTGTTTATATTTCGTTAGACTTAACTTCAATGGTGTAAAAACTCTAGCCTCTACACAGTTCAATTTCTCATGGTTTATCATTGGAAGTTATCTTTATACATTGTATGCTCAGCATCAGGCTTATGATAATCTTTGCACATTTATTTCTAATTCCTGTAGTACTTACAATTAGAGTCACAAACCAAAACCTCAGTAAAGCTATCTTGCCTGTTCCCCTTAATCTCATTGAGGATCCATTTCTTCGCACTCCATATTTCATTCTTTCATTTAAACTTGATGCTTTTTTACTCGCTGTGGCATTTCTAGTAGAGTAACTCTCAGTGTTTGTTTATCTAAAATGTTACAACTTCTCCTTTATTCTGGAGCATATGTTAAGTGGATGTAGGATTCTTGGTTGGCTTTTTAAAATTTCCATTATTACTTTAAGTATTTTGTCCCATCTCCTCTAGTATCTATGGCTTGGATAAGAAGTCATATGGTAACTTTCTCAAGCCTTTCCATCCCCAAGACTCCTCTCCTCCTGCTTTAGGGGACTTCTCTGATTTTCTGTAGTTTGTGGATGGTGTGTCCTTTTGTACATTATTTTATATTTATCTTCCTTGCTTTGAGAATACAATTATCTACTCTAAACTCAGCTTTCACTTCTTTTGAGGATCTGCCCAGAAGTGGTAGGGTTAGACCACAGATCATTTTCTTTAAATTTTTAGGAATTGTATTCCGTAATGGACATACATCTTTACAATCCTCTCAGATGACTAACTGTTGGGTTTCTTCGCACCGGTGTCTACAGTTGTAGTTTTCTGGTGTGTGTGGAGAAGGTTGTGTACACGTATCTTGGCATTGTTTTATTTAGAAAACCACTCTAATGTGTGAGTGGGTGTCTTATTGTAAATTCCTTTTATATTCCCTGAGGATGAGTGATAAGCATTTATCACACAATGATTGGCAATGTTTAAGTCTTCTTGGAGAGATGTTTTCATTGTTTGGTCCTTTAAGAACTCTGTTCAGTGCTTTGAGACAATTTTTGTGCGTATGTTTTATTCTCCTAGACTCAAATTCATGTAGCTGAGGCTGGCCTTGAACTCACCACCCTCAAGGTTTCACTTCCCAAGGGCTGGGGTTATAGATGTTCATTGTTGAATCCGGCTATCTCATTGTTGTTGACTTGAATAATCTAACTATCTATTCACTTCAGGTAGATTTATATTTGCAGATATCCTCTCCCACTTCATGACTTTCTACTCTGGTAATTATGACCTCTCTTACATGAGAGGTTTACATTTTTAAATTTAAATTTTATGATATACAATATATTTTGATCAATTTTTTTCCTCCTCCCTCAAGTTCTTTCAGGTCCTCCCTACCTACCAACAGGAAAGACTAAAATTTTAAATTCTGATTTACCTTTTCTCTCCTGTTGCCTGTGCCTTTGGGGTCATTATAATCAGTGGCAAATCTGCTGTAATGAAGTCCCCACTCCCTGTTTTCTTCTGAGTTGAATAGCTTTCAATACTGCATTTAGGTTGTCAATCCATCAGGTACAGGTTTCATTTATGACAGAGAAGAGTAAAACTCCACAGCTCTGTACATGTATGAACCATTTCTCTATGTTATCTAAAGGTCACACAACTGTGTGATCATGGTATCCTAGATGAGAGTCACTTGTCCATGTGTGAGTGAGGTTCTAGCCATCTGCTCCCCCCTTGGTCTAGATTAATCTGTATAGATGTCCTCTCTCACATAAATAAAGTGTCACATTGTGTCATTTACCATAGCTCTGGGATACATCCTGAAATTAGGAAGTACAAGTCTCCTATTTTGTTCTTTTGCAAGATTTTCTTTTCATGAAGGTTTTCTTTTTAACATTTATTTATTTATTTATTCAAGTTACATCTCAAAGTCCCCTCCCTTTTCCCCATCCCATCCCTCCCCTACCCAACCCTCTTCCCCTCTCATCCTCCTATCTGCTTTTTATTTTTTTAATATAAGGTGTACCTTTTTTCTCCTCAACATCTCCCCCTTTTAGTCCAATAACAGGCTCTTTTTCTTATAACAGTAAATACAATACAAAGCAATAAGAACAATTAGGCCACAATTATGAAAATTATAGGGTATAACATACATTCCCAATGTCCAGTCCACATGTATTTGGCAACTGATATTAATATTCTGTTGTCTATCTATGTCGATGAGGTTAAAGTTCTACACCTAACTCAGGTTCCACCCTAGCTTTGCAAGACTATTTTGTTTTCAGGGTCCATGCAAGATCTTAGATAAATTTTCCTACTTTTAAAAGAAAATGTCAGCCAGGCGTGGTAGCGGGCACCTTTAATCTCAACTATCTATCGGGAGGCAGAGGCAGGGGGATCATTTATCATCAGTAAACAAATAGTCTTACCACCTTTCCAGTTTGGATGCTTTAAATGTTTTTGTTGTTTGTTTTTTGTTTTTAACTTGAGCTAGAGTTTTAGCTAATCTCTTTACCTAGAGCTTTACTATTGTGTTGAGGAGAAATAGCCTGAGAAGGTTTCCAGCTTTGCTCCTAATAGCCCAGGAAAACATGAGTCTCTCACTGTTGAGGACAATGGCATATGTAAGCACACGTGTACTTTTGATGGTCCTAATCCCCAGCTGCTGTCTCTGGCCTTGGGTAGCACACTGCATTCTTCCAACAGTCTGTTCTCTCAGGCTTCAACGGGTTGCCACATTTAGTATTCTCAGAGAGTCTCTTAGTGTCTTGGCCTAGGCTCTAGGTGGAAACAGGGACTAGGACCTTGTTATAGTGCCCTGGTGTCCAATGACAGAATGGAAGAGCTGTATGATATGCCTTATGAACAGAGCAGTGTTGGCCCACTGGGAACATGTTTTGCCTCTTCAAGGCTCCTCTTAGGTACAGAGTTGGTGAGACCTGCCACACCTTCCTTCCAGGAAGAAGATATGCACTCCCCCCTCCCCCCCACTGCCACTTCTAAAACAGTATTTTCTTAGTTGATACAAACTTTTGGTTACTTTTCAGAGTTCTGATAAAATTCTTTCTGATATTCTCTGTTTATTTTCAGTGTTTTTATGAGAAGATGGAGAATCACAGGTATCTGTGGCATCATTCCAGAGCATCACTTAGGTTTTCCTTCGGATAAATCACATCAGTCATGACGCACTGTGTCTATAGCTTGCATGCATAAGTGTAGTACACTGAGAAATATTTCCATATTTGCCAAATCTAGGTTTTAAGACCTTTCTACTTTTTGTTTTGTTACTAAGAGGAGCATCTTTTCATGGTACACCATTCAGCCATCCATCTACAAGAAGTGAATATACAAGAATGAACCATGTGCTGTTCTGAAGTTTTAGATGTCACTTGTAATAACTCAAAATAGGAAGACTAGGTTTGATAAAGCAGATGCAGATACAGGGTGGGTGGTGAAGGGATTGTGGAAGGTCAGGAATCCATCCCCACTGGTCTGGAACAGATCCAAACCAGTTCCAAAACAGAAGTATAACAACTTATCTTCAAGGACAGCCAGAGTTTGGGTGCACAGTGTGTGAGAAATGTGGACATATTCGTTTCTGTTCTATTTCACCTTACAATGGTGACTTCTTTCTCTGGAGATGTGAAAAGGTAGTCCAAGTCTGTGCCAGTTAGAATACCCTGCTATCTGGCTGAGAACTAAATCCAGGCAACAACTATTGGGGAACCAGAGCTGCTGTTGTGTGCCCATTATCAGCTGATGTCCTCACTGTGGTGTGACTCCCGTTGTGGTATGTTCTTGGTAGCCTGTCAATAAGACACTCGGTCAGTTGAGTGGGATTGTAAAATCACAATTTTCCCTGGGAAGTATATATCAAACTGTGGGTGAAACAATCACTTTTGCAAGGCCCAAATAGCCGTTTTGATTTAATGTCTGTCTCCAGTACCAAAAGCAGCTGTTGGTTGTAAAAACAAACCAGCAACACATAAAATAACCCTTGAGCCAGGAGAGAAGATATTCATATGCAATGTAATAACTGGATAATAATAATACAGTAAATGACTTAAGCATTTAGAGATAGATTAACAAACCAGCTTTGAATACAGATTGTATGTATTACTTTACCAGGAGCGTTGAAGAACACTGAACACAAAGGATACATTTTTCTTAAAGGAACAAACTTATTATTAGCGACAAAGTGTGATGGTCCTATGATATACTGTCAGTTATGACGTCACATACCAAAAACCACTGGATGTTTTTCCACACTTATTTGGATGGCTGAAGGAGAAATTGAGTCTTAGGTGCCAATAGAACTTGTCCAGGACAGGGACAGAAGTATAACCTGTTCTTAAGACCAAAACCAATGTTTTAAACAAATTATGTAATTTAAAACTATGTTTATGTTATACAAATGGTGAAGACTCATTTTTCCTAGGCAAAGTGAAGAACAAGTGTGATCTA
The DNA here is from genome assembly GCA_907164525.1 of Lophiomys imhausi. NCBI lineage: Eukaryota > Metazoa > Chordata > Mammalia > Rodentia > Muridae > Lophiomys > Lophiomys imhausi. Next base: position 931,366 of record CAJQZJ010033660.1, on the reverse strand, counting down.
TTTAAATCCTGACAGGATAGTATCAAGGTCCTCAGCTCAGCCACCACACAGCTACTATGTATTGAGACCCCCACAGCTACTATGTATTGAGAC
>CAJQZJ010033660.1:919625-931263 GCA_907164525.1 Lophiomys imhausi | reverse complement strand
TTGTGTATTGAGACCCCCACAGCTACTATGTATTGAGACCCCCACAGTTACTATATATTGAAACCCCCACAGTTATTATGTATTGAGACCCCCCACAGCTACTATGTATTGGGACCCCCATAGTTACTATGTATTGAGATCCATAAAGGGCCAGGACATTTGATTATGCTGTTCTGACTTCCACATCTTCCTTGGCCTGATGAGCCATCTTCATTTCCCAAAACTCAGAGGTTTAAGATGCATTTGAGGGTTATGGGTAGGAAGGAATGAGCTGACAGATACATGAGTCTAGGCAACTCCAAAGTCTCCATGTGCTTGGATGTGGGCATCTTCCCACTGCTGAGATGGACATCCTACTTAGCTGTCCTGAGCTATACTTGTCTGCCCCTCACCTCTCACCTTTCCACTGGACATGTGTATCATCATCAGTTTGTGGTGATCTGTTCCCGTGTGGATGACAGGTAACAATTCCAAGGTGACTCTGGAAGCAGGAAGTAGGCCTTAAGCTCCCCGGGATGTCCAGCATTCAGTTATCATGGTCAGATCTTCAGGGTATTGACCAGCAGGCAATGGGAAGTGTACAGAGCAAGTGTTTCTCTGGACCCGTCCTTCTCTTACAGATCTCACCTTTTTTTTTTTTCTCCCTTGAATCTCTCCTGGAGGTATTTTAAACTTTTATTTATATTTGAAAGATGGCTGTGTAAATTTAATTTACTCTGTGGATTTAGAAGAAAACACTTGTCTCTTTCTGGCTCCATATTTATCTTTTAAAATAAAAGTAGTTGAACCTCTTCTGTTGTTAAAACATGATGGGGCATTTCTCAAAAAATGTACTCTACTTCCTGAAGGGTTCTTTGTTTTAGAGTCAGGTAGATCCCTGCTCTCTAACAACCCCCATTTACTACTTCTGTCTTGAGTGGAGGCCAGTAAGTCCTGTTTACCCTGCAAAGGCTTCAGAGTATAAGGACCTAAGTCTTCATCATCTTCAACTGTGGACTCTCAGGTCACACCCACAATTCCCTGCTGGGTGGCTTCAGGAATGCTACCACCTGCACTCTATACTATTCCTTCAGATGGAGCTCTTGGAAGCATTTTAGTTCCCTTTTGCAGATACATGGCTAGCCAGAGTTGTCACTTTCCTGTGGCTTAAGAAATGTAACTTGAAGAAATAAAAAATAAATTATTAAAAAAAGATGCAATTCATGAATATTTAAATGGCCTCTATACCAGAGAACACGGTGAAGAACTGATTGAAAAGCTCTCCTGATTGTGCTCCCAGCCTGCCCAATCTGCAAGGGTCTGAACAGCTGAGCTTGCTTTCTCCGCATTTCATTCTCTGGCCATAGGGAAACAGTCTGCCCTCTTTTTCTCCTCTCCTCTTCTCTCTCTCTCTCTCAATCTCTCACCACACCTTAAGGGTAGGACATGGAGTTTCAGTGGGAGGGGCAGCATGGCTCGACACACCAGACTGCTTCTGGATGGACAGCTGCCCAGTCCCTCAGTAGGTCATGAAAACGCCCATACAAAACTACTTTCCACTCCAGCATAGCAACACTCACCCCAAAACAGCACAGACAGGGAACATGCAAGGCAAGCTGCTGAGGTTGTTGCATTGACTGAAGAGCCTGAGTTCAGGTCATCCCCCAAGTTCAAGGGCTGCTTTGGCTGGCTAGTACTTAGATAAAGATGAAGTTTGTGAAGATATCAGAGAAACCTGGGCTGCAGTGCTGGTCTATGCTGTATTTTTCAAGCTGGGTTGCTGGGCCAGTATGAGCTACTTATTATTGTCCCCCAATTCTAAGGGCCTGTCTTGCTCATGGCACAGTCCTAAAACAGAGGGGTAACCAGAAAGCACCAGATAACATTTGTCCCAAATCCTAGTAACCTACATGCTACAGTCTCTGGGCTGACATTCAGGAAATTAAACACTGGATAAACTGGCAGAGGCCTCTCAAAATTGGATTCTGTTTTCTTACAAAAAGTTTGTTCCTTGTCTGGGGTTCTCTGGTTTCTGTGGCATCTTGACAGTACGCCAGGCAGAGTCTACCACATTCTGTCACTCGGCACCAACAGGAGACATGCACCCTATCTAGCTGTTGGAAATACAAATGTTTGAAACATGGCTCTGTGTTTACTTCACACTCAGCAGTGGCAAGCTAGGTTCAAAGCCATGTATCTTTTTTGTTTTAAGTTATTGTTTATTTCAAGTTACATCTCAATCACAATCCCCTCCCTACTCCCCCCTCCAGTCCCACCCTCCCAACCTCTTCCCCCTCAACCCCCCATCCTCTTCCCTTTTTTTTTTTTAAGTTTAAGGTATATCTTCCCCCCCAACAGCTCTCCCTTTCGGTACAACAAATGGTTCTTTCTCTTATAATAATAAATACAATACAAAACAACAGAAATAAATAGGCCACAATTATGAGAGTTATAAAAGCCATGTATCTTGCTTCTGACAGATGCCCAGAGCTGGCACTAGGTGGGAGCTTGCAGCCCTGAAAGTCCAACCTAGGACTACGCATCCCACAAGTTCTACCGAGGGCCTGGTCACTTACAGGGATTTAGGAAGTGATGGCTTTAAAAGCCTCTCCCAACATCCCCAATGTGACTGAATTTGGTGTGAAGCAGAATTATATTAAATGCGGCCACGGATAGATAGGAATAGTGTCCTTGGGAGAAAGACGCCCCCCCCCCCCCCCAACACTCCCCTGCTCTTTCAGCTACTGCATACACAGTTAGTAGGGTGGCCAGGAACTAGGCCTTGCCAGAGTGGAATCTTCTATCTGTCCCTTTCCCTCCACTACCTCTGCCTTCTGGTATCCAGACCTATAAGAACTGTGGCTATGTTGTCAAAGCCACCCTGTCTGGGCTGTTTATGTTAAGAGCCCCAGCAGTATAAAGAGGCCATGGGAGCCGCCTTTGGAATTTTACTCACTACAGCAAAATTGTTTGGGACCAACTTCTGACTTAATTTAGCTTGAGGTCCAGTCAGGGCACAGACAGGAATCATCACTATGTCATTTTGGTTTAATGCAGAACTTTTTTCCAGGGAGCTCACAGCACTTTTTTGAAATACAACGTAGAAATACCAGGTAGGGGATGGCCTGATTACTTCTAATTTGCAACTACCATCAGAACACCAGCTCTTAAAGTAAATATCCTGGTGTGGACTAAGGTGTTAGTCACCGAGCCAGAGATTCAGCTGTTTTCTGTGATAGTGGGCCCTATGATGGAACGTTTTGCCTCATGCTTTTAGGCTGTACTCCACAGCTTCATGTCCCTAAGATTATCATGAGGACTTTTTTTTTTTTTTTTAACTAAACACCTTTGTAATTTCACAGAACTATGGCTAAAAGTCCAATGCAGAAAAGGCAATGAGACCATATTGACTCTAGCATAGCCTGTGCCAGGTTACAAAGAGACCAGATGGGGAGTCCTCACACCTACCAATGTCTGCAACAGTGGTGTCCCAGGTAGTGTAGGGGGTATGTCTGTCTTCAGGTCACAGTAGCCACCAATGAATCTGGGTTGCTATTATCCAATATGGTGGGCACTTTTCCCTTCAAGAATTAGGGCTGTGGGTAAAGAAACTGAACTTAATTCTGTCTATTTCTTTGTACCATTTCTACATGTAGCTACTAGAAAACGTAGACATGAACAGCAAGGCTGAGAGACAGAGACGTCCTCTGACACATTCTGCTTCCCTTGCCTCCTTGGAGTCAACCATGGTCAGAGTTGGGTTTTAGCCAGCAGCCCCATGGACCCCAACCATGCACTCATCTTGTTCCCCCCTAACAATGTATACACATGTTGTAGTCTCTACTGCTCTTTCAGGGACTGTCTCTTGTGTATGAGCTTCCACAGCCAGAATTATACTGCCATTCAAGACTATGCTGGGGGCAGAAAGAGAAGACTTCACTTAAAAAAAAAAACCCTCTCATACAGACCTTTGGTCCTCTGGAATATTCTGATGTGATCCATCTTGTATACTGTACATCTGTACTGATTATAGAGTGATTCACAGCAGGGCCATCACCTAATTGTCCTCTGTGTCCTTCCATGTGCACCTGTCTCACACTTCGTGAGCATACTGTCCTCTCTAGACATGAGGCTCCAGGGTCACACCAGCCTCAGCATCTCCTTGGGTCTTTTATGCTTCATTTGGGCAAGATCGCCCCATGTCTCCACTGCAGCTCAAGATACTGTGTTATGCAGAACTCCTGCCTGTTCGAGGACCTTATGGGTTCAGGTTGGTGGAAGGGAGGAGTGAAGAGGGAGTAAAGAAAGAACTGAATGCAGGAGGGCATTTATAAGGGGATCCGTGAACCAATGAAAAGGCAAATGAGCAAGCAATTTTGGCATATGGACTTCAAAGATTTAGACTGCATTGTTCCCGTCTCATCTTTTACAAAGATGTTGACATAAAATTGTTCCCAAGGACCCTCATTAGCAATGACTGTCTGCCCTCGCAGCCTTGATGCTTGCCAAATTCTCTCTAAGTGAAGTGTATGATTTAAGGTTTTCAACAGAGCTTCACTTTTAGAAGAATGCCCAACAACCCAGAACATCTTTATCCTAAATGGAAGAGGAAAGGTGTGTTTCCCTAATTCTGTCTGTTCATAGGCAGACTTTGTGGATAAACTTGCTTGTGGATATAAACCAGCATCTTTCAATAGGCAACTGCAGTGGATGCCTGATTGTTTAACACATGTTGATGTAAGTATCTGATTTTACACTTTATAGCACCCTTATTGAAAGTACCTTTCTTTCCTCAAATTCATGAAGTCACCCATAGAGGAGGGGCCGTTGGCAGAGGATGGGGCAGTGTGACCCTTCTCAAACCCTTCCTTCACATACATCCTTCAAAAACCCACATGATTTTGGTACTTTCATTATCCAGGACCCTCCATCCTGCTGGAGATGATTCACCCAGAGGCACGGTGGCATCAGTCGCACACTTGTGGATTCAGGTGTTCCGTTCCTGTGTCACAGGAACGGAACACACTCACCCACTGGCCCCAGGCAGGGCTGAGCTGTGTAAATATACCTGATTGTACCCCAGAAAGGGATCCATGGCCTCCTTCTTTTCTAATTTCTCTTCAAGGCCAAGAGAGAAGGCTCTATCCTTTCTTCACAGCATCCATCAAGATTCAGAATTCAGAAGACTTTACAGAGATTATAAAACTAACTTTTATGATGCTCCAAGAAAATGTATATTCATGCAGAATCTCAAGAGAAATTTCACAGAAACCCACTCTCTGGATAGGCTACAGCATATTAGCAGAGTTGGCCCACTGCTCTTCTTCCGGATAATGTACCTGAACAGAGGGCTGAGAACTACCAAACAACCTTGACTCTTACTGTAAATGTTACTTTGGGGAGTTACAAGGAGTAAGCCATTAGAAATCTATCTGTGACTAAAGGCACCATGAAAATCTCTGTAATTATCTTGCAATTTATTTATAATTTCTAATTGAGGGTCTAGGGAGAACCCAAGGCAGCTCAACACTACAGGATACAGAAAGCTTTCTAGGAAGATGGACACCATCAGGGGGAACACAGAGTCCTCAGTTAGGAGCAGATGTCAGCTTCCCTTCATTACTAGTCCGTGGAACATCAGAGTGTGGCCACCTACACATTTGGAAATAGGCTACTCTGACATTTGCCTGGCCTACCTTTAAATACTTGAGGAACTTGAAGTAAAATTATACTATAGACTTACAGGCAGCATTGCTACCAACTATGAGAAGGAAGGAATGGGCCATATAAACCAAGGGCACAGGCATTGGTGAATTGTGGTGAAGCAGCTCCCTTGTGTGAGCAGATCAGCTCAGGGCTTTCAGTTCAGAAGCGGCACTGAGTCTGAAGCACATTTCCAGAGTCACATTCAGGAGAAGGAGTTCAACCTCAATATCCATTTGCAATATCTAAGGTTTTAAAACCTAGATTCTCTATTTAGGGATCCTGGAGCCCATCAGTCTCTCAGCTTCAAAGACAAAGAAGTGTGCTACCGCAGATAGAGACCTCTAACAGCCACTGCACAGGGCAAGGCCTTCTCCTTGTCAAGATGCATCATTGTTCCCAGAGGAAGGGGCAGCAAAGAGCCTGTGTGTTCGCCTTTCTGTCCTTCACCCAGACTGTTCCCGTGGTTACCTTCTGAGACCCACTGTTTCTCACGTGTGTGAAAGTCTTTGCTTTAAAGAACAATGATGACCTGGGAGAGGCGCTGTGAGGATGGAGTGATAGGTTCACACTGTAAACACAATGCAACTGCACAACGGAGCATGGCTTGGACAGTAAATTTTATGTAATGCAAACCTTTCCTTAATAATAATAGTAATAATAATAATTAATAATGACGATGATGCCATTCATGCAAACCATTCCTCCCAGCATCCGATATGTCACTAGTTCCTTGCTACTCAGGCCTGGGCGCAAACTTTGATGCATAGCACCGAGGACTCAAACCATACTGCCTCTTGAATACAAAATGTTCACACCATCTAAAGATCACTTCAGAAAGCACAGGGAAGTGTAAGAGTGTAAGAGCCATGTCCCTATTACCAACCTATGCCTGTCTTCTCTCTTCCATGTGGGCATCTGTCTGTGGCAGACACCATCTAGTGACTTCTCTTTCCATAAAGACTAAAAACTCTGAGCCTTTTGGATTGCCAGTGTGGTTACCATCCTGTCCCCTGGTAGCAATTGAAATCTATTAAGTTGCAAAACAATAGTTGACTATGAGGTTGGGATCCCAGCCCCCCTAGGGAGGTTCTGGAGTTAAAGCTGCTGTCTCCTTTTTAATGGGTGATAGGTTCAGACCCATTTCTCATCCACCAGCTGTGGGGTGCTGTAAGCAAGAAACAGAGGAACTGGATGGGTGCCCAGCTATCTAGGGACTCAGAGTACACCCGTCTTTTCCTCCCCTTCTCAACCTTGCCACACTCATGGCATTTTTCACATGGGATTAGCCAAGTCTGCACAGGGAAATATTGACTGTGTGAGTCACACAGGACAGTTAAGCCTTGCTCTCTGTCTACCTTAACCTTGCTATCTAGAAGGGACAGTTCCCTGACACTAACTCTGTCCCTGGGGGGTAAGAGTGATAGATTCTTAAAGGCTGGCAGCTCTAGGAATTCCAGCCTTGAGCCCTGTTTACCAGTCACCCCACCCCATCATACCACAGTTTTTCCCCTTCTCCGTTAGTTCTTAGCTACCGTAGATATCAAGAGGAAACCATCAGAACCCACCCAAGCACCTCAGGAGAGATTTCCTAAGTTCCATTTGCAACTGAAATTATGAGAGGATTGAATTGTCCTTTCCTCACCATCCTGCCAGATGATGGTACTATGATCCCGATTTCACCAGGAAGCTCTACTCCACTAGGCACTATGACATGGTACTCCAGAGGCTCCTCTATAGCGGTGCTGCATGGTAGAGTTTTGGAAGCCCGTCTCAAAGGCAGCAGTACAGTGTGTACACACAAGCTTGGGTCAACCTGAGTAAGCAGCTGTCTCCAGGGGTACACCAGGCATAGGCCAAGTCACGTGAGGGACCCTTACATGCACAACTCTGGAGCCTCACTATTTCACATGCAGGAACACAACCAATATCACCAAGCCCACAGAGGTCTGGAAAGGAAGAGAGTGGCCTTGCCATACTAAAAGGCCTAAGAGCACCAGCCCACACAGTTGCTGATCTCAGAACCAACATGCAAATGGTAATTTCAAAGTAAAAGTCATGCTCTGTGTGCCTTAAGCACATGCCTTTATGTGTGCATCCAAAATTATACAAGTGATTTTTATTTCCTCTGATTTGTGGATCATACATAATACATATATTACATGTATTTTGTACTAGTAACTGTACGAAAGCTCACTGCTACACATACCCCCAGACCTCAGATGCTTGACGTAATGCAGGCTCCTAAGGTGCCAGCACACTTAAACCCAGAGACTACCTTCCTGCAGGTGGCGAGGGGTCAGGTCGGGGCCTGTGCACACAGCCCCTGCAGCAGTGCAGGGAGGAAGACCCCCAAGGGAAATTCTCCTTCAACTCAGCAGCTCTAACAAAAAGATGATTAGACTCTTCCAAGTCCCTTGCTTCATGCTGGAAATCTCCACATAAGTTTCTACAAAGGAGGATAAGCACCATGACTAGTCTGTAGATTAAGAAACAGTGAACATCTTATTGTATTTACCCTTCCACAACTAATAGAGCCACACAAGTATGATGAAGTGCATGTGTGGATGTGTGTGCTTGCATTTTTATCCAAACAAATAGAGTGATTTACACAACATTTCCTTTACTTGCATGTGTACATATGTATGCACATATGTATGTACATATGTACACATGCGAGTAAAGAAAAAAAAAGAGGGCTTGCATGTGTTTTCATGTGGGGTCCAGGAGTTGATGTCAGGTATCTTCCTTAACCATCAGTCACATTATCTTTTGAGACTGTGTCCAACTGATCCTACAGCTTGCTGATTTGGCCAGACTGGCTGTCCAGCAAGTGCCGGGCATCTCTCCATCTCTTTGCTTCCTTAGTGCTGGTTATATGGTATAGTGCTGGTGATTCGGTATACGGCGTATTCCAGCTTTTAAATGAGTATTGAAGACAAAACTTAGGTCCTTGTGCTTGCATGGCAAACACTTAAGAGAGCTATCTCCTCTCATACCCCACTCCTTGTTTGTTCTAAAGGTGATATACTAAGGTTGATTGACTGTCTCAAACCTCTGTTGGTAAATTCAAACAGAGATCTCCATGGAAGAGTGTTTGACTTTCTCATAGACTCAAGATAGTTGTTTTTTGGTTTGTTTTTGTTTGTTTTTTTCTGGAGCATAGTTGGCAAATAGAGACAGTGTTTGCGGTGTTGTCTAAAGAGTTCTGTAGTAAAGTAGAAATGTTTCAGTGGGTCAGCAGAATGTCTGTCAGGTGCACTTCATTGTCCACCAGGGGACAGAAGGCTCTCCCAGTTCCACTGCCCAGCAGAGCTGAGCTCTCCATCACCTGTGGGACGTCTTCTATTTTTAGGCATGCTCCTTTTAGATGGTTTCCAAGATTAACCCATGTGGATAACACAGTCTTCACTCCTTAGAGTCTTTTCTAGAAAATTACTTGAAAAATTTGGGAATACAAGAATCACAAGACATTTAAAAAAAAATGTCCTGGCTGGTCTTGCAACTGTGAATTATAGTGGCCCACTCCTGAGGCGGATATCAGTGTTTTCTTGTAAGTCTGTCATTTATATGAATTCATCAAATGCTGATATGACTGAGAATAAACTCCATAATACCTATCAGCATGAAAGGATGCTAATGTCAATCCCAGTCAATGCATTAGACCTTGACTGAATTCCATGTAAAATCTGGTAGAATTGGCACCACACATAGCCTGTTAGAGAGTCCAAGTATATTAAAATGATAGCAAGGTACCACAGACCAGGCAAGTAAAGCAGGAAGAGGCCTGGCCATGCGCACTCTGAGGAACCTGGTTAGCCAAATAAAAAGGAAGAACAAAAAAATGGAACACAGAAAAGAAAGGTGTTTAGTGTTTCATTGATGAATAGGGGAGGAAGGGGAGGGCAGCAGACACCAGGAGATGGATGAGTTGAGTTGACCAGTATTTGATTGCGTGAGGCACACAAATCTCTCTCTTTTTTTTTTTCTTGGAGCAAATGTTATTTGCATCTGCTGACTTTTGAGATGGCAGAAAGCTTGTTGAACATGCATGGTCTTGTCTTCTTTTCATAGTGAGTCCTGATTATACTGATATCATTATTATTATTATTATTTTAATGAACATGAAACAGACAGCTGATCTACAGCCTTGGATCAGCAGTAGAACGTTTGCCTCAGATGTGTGGCTCAGCTATGCATGTGTGTGTGTGACAAGGCCTCTCAGTATAGCCTACTCTGGCCTCTCCAGGGGAGGAGTGACAGGTGTGTGCCACCACACCCAGCAGATGATAGCATTTGAATGGGTTTCGGAAGCAATTTAAGAAGTCTCTACTGGAGTCACAAATCTATACTGCATTTGAGAAATAACCAATAGCAACTGTGAGCCCCTTAGGTAAGTCTCAAGGATGAGAGCTATGGCTTCAAAAGGCTCCAGTGTATCTCTTCCTGACAGTCGGGTCTTCTCCCATTATCAGAAAAGCTACATGCTTGTTACAGTAAATTTAAAATGTATGAAACCTAGAGCTATATTTTAAGAGACAATGCTTTCAACATTGCTATGCTTAATGGACAATGTTTCAATGCTGCTTAAAAACAGATGTGTGCTGTGGCATTTCATGAACTTTTAGAAATGTTACAAAACATCGCATTTAAAGGCCGTGTATGATTTTAACACATGGTGATCATGACTTAACCAGTTATTTCCTTTCTATTGGACACTAGGTTGGCTGTATCCATCAGTTTTGATAAGTAGCACCACAGTAAATGCCCCAGGACTCAGGTTTTTCTGAATATACGCTTAGTCATGTATTCAAAGTGTGAACATTTTCAAATTTAATATTAGGTAACAGTCTTCTCTGAAGAAATACTGAGGGATCAAAGGAGGTTTCATTAGCGTTCTCATTAGTTTTTAAATGTGCAACAGACCACAGGGGGCTTGAATCAGTACTAGAGTGCTTGCCTCCTAAGCAGGAAGCCCTGGGAGGCTCCGCAGGAAAAGAGCAAACATAAAGACCTGAGTGCAGGGCCCCAAAGTCCACAGCCAACAAACAAACAAAACCATTAAACCACCAGGTGTGATAGCATACACCTGCTCCCCAGTGATGGAGCAGAGAAGGAACATGAAGACAGGGAGATCCCTGGATCTCACTGACCAGCCAGTCTCACCAGATCGAGGAGCTTTATATTCAGTAAGAGCACCCCCTATTCTACTCCAAGTAGAAGATGAGCATAGAAGAATCTCCAGTGGGAGATGGTTGAATTGGTGGTAAGCCTTTCTCTTGGCAAGAAAAACCCCTTGCTTCAACTGTAGACAGACTGCTGTCCAAAAAGGACAAAACTTGGAAGCAGGTAAGTCGACAGCCTAGCTCTGCCAAGACAGGGTAGGTAAGTCCTTCATAATTCCTGCTCTACAATCAATGTCTGTCAGAGAAATGGAGCCAAATGGCTGAAGATTGATGCTGTAATGTACGGAGAGAAAATGGGAACTGTCCAGGCAGCCACTGGTATGTCATTTCTTAGTTTTGGAAGCTGCAGGCTCTGCACTTCCTATATAATCATATATATTTATCCCTCTCAGGTCTCTGAGGTGGTTGAAGAATAGATAGCTAGAGTCTCATAGTTAAATTTTGAGTTGTTTAGGAATCAAGAGGGTGTTCTGGATCTAAGAAGATGTTTTTAAAATTGTGAGGCAAGTTAGTATGAAAGCTGAGTTAGATATAGAACTTTAAACTCATGGAGATGGTTAGATAGTAGAATGTTAAAGCCAAATACATATGGACTGGACATTGGGAATGTATGCTAAGCCGTATAACTCTCATAATTGTGGCCTATTTATTTCTGTTGTTTTGTATTGTATTTATAGTTATAAGAGAAAGAACCATTTGTTGGACTGAAAGGGAGAGCTGTTGGGGGGAAAAAGAAATACCTTAAACTAAAAAAAAAAAAAAAAAAAAAA
>CAJQZJ010033660.1:894970-912640 GCA_907164525.1 Lophiomys imhausi | reverse complement strand
TGTAAGACTGTGGGCAGTTTCCTCTCTAGGTCATGAGCAGGCTAGCACCTCCCTAATCTCTGTCACCCCATCACTGCTGTGAGGAGGGAGAAGGACAAGGCTTACATGAGTGGAACTGCAGGGAACTTGGCATGACTTCTTTTGTCTGACAGAGGTTTGTGTGTTGTACGTGTGCATGTATGCATGCATGTATACCCCTCATCAAAGAGACATCTCTTTGCAACAGACAACCACAACCAATCAAAATTTACAATTGTGGAGCCTCTCCCTAACAGAAACATCTACAAAATGCTCTGGCACCTAAGGCTCAGGGGACATTGAGGAAAAGGGGATGGAAAGATTTCCAAGGACCAGAGTTGCTGTGAGAGTTTGTCTCATAGTAATGATGGAAGCTACATCCACAAAGTTCATTACTAAACATGACTGCCTATGCATGGCCTGAACAAAGATGACATCAATGGACATGCCAAAGTGGATAGGGAGAAGTCCATGGGGCCTCAACTCTACCCAAAGAACTATAGGCAACTGAGGAAAGCTGGGAGAGGGAGAGGCAGTTTTCCCCAGGGAAGAGCACACCAATTGGTTGTCTACTGCAAATGGTCAGCCCTGAAACCACACGTATAGTAATATCCTATGAACTAAGCAGGTTATATTTAGAAACATATATGTGTATACATATGTTCATGCAATAACAATTAGTGAAAAAGAGGTCATGATTTTGAAGGAGAGTGGGGAGAGACATATGGGGGGGTTTGGAGGGAAGAAAGAAAAGGGAGAAATGTTGTGATCTATTATAACCTCAAGAATAAAATAAGTCAATTCTGAATATAAGGAATCCCTTATTCTTCTCCCACACCATGGTTTGTGTGTGAGTGCGTGCTGTTTGATAAATACAGAGCAAAGCTCTTTGTTAGGGACAGACAGACACACACACATACAGAGACAGAGACTCAGAGGTACAACAGACGTACAGACATAATTCACAGGCAACAAAGATGGTCAGATTAGACACACACAATAGACAGATTACAGACACATCAGGAACTATGGACCACAGTCAGATGGAAAACAGAGAGAAATAGAGAATTCAAATTTGCGCTAACTCTTGGTGAAATCGAAAAATAACCTTCATACAATATATTTCTATATTTATTTTTATGTTTTTATATACAATATAATATGTAAAATATTAAATGTATCTTTATATATATATGATAACTTATTTCCTCTCTCCCAGCTCCTCCTATATCTTTCCCACCTCTCTACTCACCCAACTTTATGTTCTCCTTCTCTCTCAAAAAACCAAGCATGAGACAGAATGCTGTACAAAAAGGACAAAACTTGGAAGCAGGTAAGTCGACAGCCTAGCTCTGCTAAGACAGGGTAGGCAAGTCCTTCATAATTCCTGCTCTACAATCAATGTCTGTCAGAGAAATGGGGCCAAATGGCTGAAGATTGATGCTGTAATGTATGGAAAGAAAATGGGAACTATCCAGGCTGCCACTGGTATGTCATTTCTTAGTTTTGGAAGCTGCAGGCCCTGCACTTCCTATATAATCATATATATTTATCCCTCTCAGGTCTCTGAGGTGGTTGAAGAATAGATAGCTAGAGTCTCATAGTTAAATTTTGAGTTGTTCAGGAATGAAGAGGGTGTTCTTGATCTAAGAAGATATTTTTAAAATTGTGAGGCAAGTTAGTATGAAAGCTGAGTTAGATATAGAACTTTAAACTCATGGAGATGGTTAGATAGTAGAATGTTAAAGTCAGGGGCCAAATATGTATGGACTGGACATTGGGAATGTATACTAAGCCATATAACTCTTATAATTGTGGCCTATTTATTTCTGTTGTTTTGTATTGTATTTATAGTTATAAGAAAAAGAACCATTTGTTGGATTGAAAGGGGGAGCTGTTGGGGGAAAAAAGATATACCTTAAACTAAAAAAAAAAAAAAAAAAGTGGAGGGGGGGGGGGGGGTGTGGGGGGAGAAGGGGGGGGAAGGGGGGGACCGGAGGGGGGAGTAGGGAAGGGATTGTTATTGAGATGTAACTTGAAGAAATAAAAAATAAATTATTAAAAAAAACAAGCATGAAAGTTAAAATAAGCAAACAAAACTAATAATACAAAAATTACCAAAACAAACAAACAGTTGTCATAAAAAAGTCCATGTTTTTTGTTGGCCGATTACTCTGGATACACAGCCTGTCCTGGGGCTTCATACACCCAGTGACATCACACTGGAGAAAACTGATTTTGCCTTTCCCAGCAGGTATTAATTGCAGATATCTTCTTGATTAGGGGTGGGACTCCGTGTCCACTCCCTGTGTCTTTTGCTTGCGGTCACAGACTCTGTGAGCATCAGTCCTATTGTGTCTGCGGCTGTTTCCTTGGAGCCACCCATCACCTCTGACTCTTACAATCTTTCTGCCTCCTCTTCTGTGTACACTTATTCTTACATTCCTACATATGTAGATACATAGGTGTGTCTGTTTGCATGGGTGTATAAAATGGTTCCAGTGCCCTTATTTTGGGGGAAATGAGTTCCCCATTTTAAATATTTTTATCTCAAGTAAATTTAAGATTTAATGTACAAGCATAAAATTACATTAAATGTTAATTTGGATGAAAATTTAATTTAAATTGTAATTTAAGAATATAGCCTTCCAGTCATGTGTGGTAGCTCATGCCGTTAATCCCATCACTTTGGAGGCAGAGGCAGGTGAATCTCTGAGTTTGAGGTCAGTCTGATCTACAGAGTGAGTTCCAGGATAGTCAGGACTACACCGAGAAACCATGTCTCAAACAAACAAATGAACAAAGAAATAATATATACATATTTTTAAATATAAATATATATATATAGTTCTTCATAACAGTAGAGATGTTATTGTAAATTGACTGGTAATAAATAACTATTGGACTGAGTGAACTATTACCATAAATGATTTTTTACCACAAAGCTATTATTTAAACTGACAAGACTTTCGTGAAAGAAGAATGGATTTTGAGTGACCTGGGTTTTGAATTGATTCCAGAGTCATAACGAACAGGCCGTGGCTATATGCAAAGCTGTTAGTGTCAGTGAAGTTCATCTGGAGTGCTGGCCTGGGACTCACTCTTCACTCTGATGACACAACTTTCCTCTGAAGAGCATTCCACCTACCTGGCCTGGAAGGCCTCAGAGACTTATCTCGGTTTAACATGCAGTGCATATCCCTTTCATTAAAGGCAGCTAGCTTCAGGCTGGAGAACCCACACTGGCTAGAGGATTTGGATTAAATTCAAATTCAGACCTGCATGTGTATGCAGTAAACTTCAAGGGCCTGAGAAGAGCCAGGAGGCTTCCTGCAAAACCTGTGGGCTGCTTAAGCAAAAGCCACAGTACAATATCCAAACTAATGATTCTGGGACACTCTGCCCACTGGGCACACCTTCACGTAGGGGGGTGCCAGCCCAATACCTAATTACCCAACTGACTACATAGACTTAGTCCACATGGTGCTTCTGAGTAGCCGATGGGGAAGCCTGCCTGCCTACTCTGTACAGCTCTCTTGCGTTCACAAAGCCTATTCCCCTGGCTTCCAAGTCTCATCATCCCAGGCCAATTCCTGGATGCTGGGGGCTTTGGTTCTGTGCTTAGGATCTGCCTCAAAAATGACACCAAAACAGCTTCCAGATAGAGCTCTCTAAAGCTCCATGGAGGTGTTTCTCAATTGATTCTTTTAACTATAGGGATGCACCTTAGATAATAACAGAGGTGCCGAGATCAATACCCAATGTGGAATAAGTACATCTTATCAAAAGTGGTCTGACGGTCCTGACATATTAATAAACCATAGTTCTTCTCAGAATCCCTTAATCTGTAGTATGGTAGTTGTTTGGTTTTTTTTTTAGGAGCTGATGAGACCACAGTCTCTTGTCCTTAAAGCTCATATAGATGGTTGGGTGAGACCCATAAGCACTTTGGCTTTTCACGTAAAGAGGGGGACTGGGTGACCATAGCATCTGAAGAGCCACCCACAAGCTGAGTTCTCAGTGATGGCCCCTATGTGGTCTCTTATGTTGCACAGCCTTCCTATAGCCAAGGCTTTCCAATGCCTCCTCCCCACAGTCAAAGCCACGTGCTACTTCCTGGGCTCTAGGACAACACACAGAATGTCACAGGACATACAACATGGCTATGGTCTGCTAGCTCTCTTGTTTTACAAAACCTTTGGCTACTAGCATTGTGCTCCATGTGTCACAGGTACTCTGTATATGGAGGCCACGTGAGCTAAGTCACCATTTTGATAGTCCCAATTTAAAAAAAAAAACTTAAGAGACATGCTAACTGAAGCTGAAAACTCAAATTCAATGAGCTGCACATTCTTCCTCAAATGAAGATGCTACAACGGCTTCTTAGATGACATTACAACATCCCTCTTTTCATTTCACTATACCTAAGAAACTACCCAGAATTTGACAGAATATGGAATGATGAGTTCACTCCAATTTTATTATTCAAAACAAAATCAGCATGACTATTTTAAAAGACTAATACAAGGTCAGCCTTCCATATATATTCCAGTCACTCGACAGCAATTTTTAATCTGCATCAAAACCACACCGACAACCCTCAATGTAGATGTGGATGATTCTAAGGCTTTGTCTTAAATTGTATTCCAGGGACCTTAACTAGACATTCTCAGAGAGACCCAAGTAGAAACCACCCTCAGCTCAGGGCTCACTGAGCAGTGGCTAAGAACGTCCCTCAACCTCTTTTCTGCTCACTCTTCTGCTACTAGTATGCCTTACCATATTGGAGGTGGGGGTAAGTCAAAGGGACATCTTCCCTCTTGGGTCTTTATACATAAGGGTCTTCTGTTTTATTTCTAGCCTTGTTTATGTCAAGACATAAGTTTGGATGGCATCTGCTCTATAGGCTGCTGATGGAATACAGTTACAGGGAAGAAATCTGCAGTGGGTTGGTGCAGAGCTGCCATGCTCCTCCTGAGATGGCTCCACATGGCACGGATGAAGCAGTGTGTCTGCTGTACATGGTTGCTTTTGAATTCTACAGTTCTACTGAGGAGGAATTGTCAGAACTGGAACATATTCAAAGTACATGGTGGGACACCGCCCTACACATGTGTATTGTGTGGAATTATAGCCACATCTAAGATGCTCAGCATATCTGTCACCTCACCTGGGAACTTCCCTTGCATGTGTTATGAAAACACAAAAGGTTCCTTCTCTTAGATGCTACATACACTGTCATTGTTGTCAATCTTCAATACAACAATGAGTATTAGACCCCCAGAACAGACTTAGAGCTACAAGTTATACCCTCCAACCAATAAGCATCCTCTATTCCTCTAACTCAACTCTGATACCCAGGTGCTCTACTCTCAACTTATAAAGTCAAACTTTAAACCTTTCGTGTTGTTATGGCTTAGACCTGGAGTATTTCCCAGAGCTCATGTGCTGAAGACTTATGCAGCAGTGCAGTAGTGTTCTAGGTGAGGCTTTTGAGAACTGGCCGGTGTGGGCTCTGACCTCATGGATGCATCCAGGCTAATTGGGAGGTAGTAGAACCTCTAGGATGAAGTAGGTCACTGAGGAAATGTCACCGGAGGGTCAACCTTACCTTAGACTGGGTCCCTTCCTGTCTCACACTGTTCTGTGGCTGCCATGAGGGGAGCGGGTTTCAAAGCACAACAAACTCCTGTCTTGATGTTTTTACCTCATCAC
This sequence comes from Lophiomys imhausi, assembly GCA_907164525.1. Lineage (NCBI taxonomy): Eukaryota > Metazoa > Chordata > Mammalia > Rodentia > Muridae > Lophiomys > Lophiomys imhausi. Next base: position 906,907 of record CAJQZJ010033660.1, on the reverse strand, counting down.
AGAAACAACAGGACCATCTGACCTCAGAGTGAGGCCTCTGAAGCCACAGGGCCAAATAAATCGCCTATTTTTAAGTAGGTTGGGTTTGGCTGCAGCCATGCAAAGCCAACTCAAGAGCAAACAATGCTTTTCTGGGCCTGACTTGTTTAACTGAACAAACTGTCCCTAGTTCCATCCAAGATGTTACAAATGACAGAATTTCATCTTAAGTATGCTGAATGGTACCCCCTACTCTGTGTGTGTGTGTGTGTGTGTGTGTGTGTGTGTGTGTGTATAAAAGGGGGAGGGAAGGAAGGAGAGAGAGAGAGACAGAGAGAGAGAATTTTCTGTCCCTTGGAGAATAATTGTTCTGAGAGACAGAGGTACAATATTGTTATGGCTACATCTTAAAGGAATAACAAATGCTACTGTAATAATCATCACAGATCACAGCCGGGTCAGTTAACCTATGACTCTATTCCAACTGTTCATTCACTGCAGATGTTTTTAGAATAAGAGCTGCCTTGCTCATATCTGTTCTCCCCTCACCTAAAATGATGCCCAACAAACAGACCTGGAATAAAGAATCAAAGTCTGAAACCGTACTTTTTAATTATTAAACACTTATTGTTTAATAACTGTATTCACTTATAACAAATACACTTACTTAACTACTATTCCTATAAATTCCTACAACCACTATAAATGCCTTCAACCCCTAAGACCTAACCACTAAACCTATTGATAACTATTACAACTAATTTCATAAGGATACAGTCTCTGGGGCAGGTCCTCAGTCACCAGGAACACAGTCTCTGGGGTAGACCCTTTATTGCACCTAGCAGTCCTTTTTCTGGAATATCTCAGACGCAGGTTCGTCAGGGTAAATTGGCTATCGAAGTCTCACCTTAAATAAGGCTTGAGGCTGTCTTCTCTCCGGGAGACCTCAGCTGTCTGTAGGCCAACTTACTTTCTTTGTATCAGCAACTTTGCCGCTCTACCTCAGAGTCCTTAAAGCTGTCCACAGTTCGGTTCAGGCCACTGTTTGGACAGGTCAAACCCCTCTAGGCAAAAGCTGAGCCACAGAGTTTAGTCCTTGGCCTTTTGCTGTCTTGCTGAGGCTTTTTCTGCTCAACAGCTTCTTTCTGCCTCAGGGAAATCCGGCCATCAGTTCACCAGCACTTTCTTCAGCAGGACTCGCTAGCATCGGAGCTCACTAGCATCGGCTCTCTAGCATGGAGCCCCTAACACACCCTCTCCCGGGCTCATCCACTTGTCCTTAAATAGGATCGCTCCTTGTTCCACCTGCTTCAGCTTAATTTGGGCTCTGCCCACTTAGCAGTTGAAAACAATGCCAGGTCATAAAGTCTTTCCTTGTTTCATCTGGCTTCAACCTTGTTTTTAGTCCATAGAGACTCCCCTTGTTTCATGTGACTTCATCCATAAGCTGATAAGCTAATAAGCTAATTGCTCACAGCAAAATTGATCTTCATGCCCCGGATTAAGAGACTGTATCAGAAACCTAGATATTTACTAAATCTAATTTATATTAATCTAACTCCCTACAAAAGTCAGTTGACCATCAGTAATAGAGGAAGTTAATAACAAAGTCAAATGTGGGAGCCACCTAGTACCACCATTTCTGTCTTTATTCTGATCACCAAAATTGTCAAACTGCCTTGACACAGAGGCCCTTTGCCACACTGGGGAGCAGTCCTAGGATTAAGTGAGTCCAGGTCTTTAGGTAATAAAGGGACAAGGCTGGATTCTAGGCAAGCCTGTTCAACTCATCTGGTATGTTTGCCTAAAGAGGACCAAGATAGTCTCCATTTTAACATAGAGGGAGAAGAGGCTTAGGAGCTGCCGATCCTTAACTGAGGCACAATGAACAACAGGTGGCTTCTTGGGAGAAAGAGTTGGTTTTCTTTAAGGATAAGGCTCCTCGTAGATTGATCACATTCTGGTCAATACCCAGAAGTATACAGGCAGCACAAGTTAAAATCAATGGGATGGAGAGAGAGAGAAAACAGGAAGGTGTGTAGAGGTAGGGAGGTGGAGATGGAGAGGGATCAGGGAGGGTCAGAGAAAAACAATGTCTTCTGGGAGAGGTTGGGGGGAAGTATGGGGTGAATATGATCAATACACATTGCATTACATCCTCAAAGAATTAATAAAAAATAATTTAAACACAGAGAGAAAGAGAGAGAGACTAAAAGCCCAATAAACAAACCTTAAAATAAAGGCTTCCCTCTGTAGACACATGTACATGCAGATATCAAATTTTAAAGCCAAAAATGTTAAAATAAGAACATGAAACCAGAGAGGTTATGTTTTATGAAGCCTCATTTCTAGCTCAGGCAAGGTAGGAACATTGGCTCCCAGCTGCTGGTGGAACAATTTGACTTCTTGTGAACTTGTGATTGATCCTGGGAAGAAGAGGGTCTGTGACAGGAGGCAGGAGTCCAGGCGAGGGCACAGGCATCAGAAGTGATCTTAGAACAAAGCTGGTGTCTGCACCGCTGAGTCCATAATGGCTGGGGGATCCATGTTCACAGGGATGGCTTTATCTCCCTGACATTCTATTTTCTACTTTCCTTTTGGTTTCTAGAAATCTCTCAGTGAATACATCTAAAGAAGACTCGAGGTTCAATTCTCCTTGAATCATGCCATTTTCGCTTATATGCTGAAGAGCCTTACAATTCTAACATAGTTAAGCACCACTCTGAACACTCCCTGTTTATTACAGTTATCAAAGGGTCTTCGTATCTCTCTGCACCAATGAACAGGGGGAGAAATATTTAGTTCAGATTTTAAAACACTGGCCATCCACACAATTTACCTTTGGAGAACAAAAGCACAATCCATGTATTACACTACACACTACAGGGATTTCCCTGTGCCTGATGGACAGTGCCAGCATTTGCCAGCCTATGTCAGCTGTCCATTTACTTCCAGGCTCATAGCCCAAGTTCTAGGTCATTAGATCACAAAATTAGCCTTGGGGGAGGGGAGACCAATAATTTTGTGATGGGCTAGTCTTCTTCCACGGTCGTCCTGCACACAGAGAGATCTGAAAGCCTCAATCACTCAGCACTCACCCAGCCGGCAAGGAGATGGAATAGTCAGAGAAAGCAACACAATGAGTACACATCCCCAGCAACACGGGACCCCAGGGACGAGGGATTCTCCCGCCAGCCATCACATGAAAAGATAAACGACGTCGAAAGCCCAAGTTTATAAACAAACACAGCAGCAAGGATACCAAATAAGAAATAGGTAGGACCTGGCTTACAACACCCGTCCTTTCAAAGGCTGTTACAGCTACCGCTGCTTTGTTCCATGTGGAATGGCACATCCCATGTGCGCTGTGGCATTTCATGCAGGCTGTGAACCTCTTAAAGTTAGACTACCCACCATCTTCTCTTTCCACTGCAGTTTGTGTGTGTGTGTGTGTGTACGCGCGCATGTGTTTTATATAAAGCTGTGAGATGCAGACAAGAAAACACAAAATTCAAGAGAGGCAGGGGGCATCTACATACAGGCAGAAGAGAAGGGCAGGGGCCTAGGATGATACAGAGACAGAGGGCAGAATGTAGTTTAAAAGCCTGGTTCATCCCAGTTCCTAAGCCCTACTGTTTAAACAGGGCCCTTCCCCCTAGTTTCCTATCTCCCCCAAGGGGATCTCAGACCAGTGACTGAGATCCAACCAACCTAAGTTTCTCTGCAGAAACCTGGGAGGTAAGGCTGGGGCCCCCAGCAGGACGGCGGGAGGCTGCCGAGGGTACCCATAACATAGATGCTTCCTTGACTTTCAGAGTCCTGGCACTTGCTACGGTGTTTGCCAGGGGGAAACACCAAGTACTCAGTTGAAACATGAAAGGGAAATGAGTTATAAGCTGAGACACTAACTTCTGGTGGTGTCTCAGTCTCAAGTGCACTGAGCTTCTTGATGCTTTTGAGATAAGACCCCAGAATTCCTCCCAAAGATGTTAGCTGATCGGATCTGCAAAGCCACGCTGAGTCTGGAGTGCTTGATTCACACCCTAGGATGTGAAGGAGCACACTGGGTTTCCTTCCAAAGTGGCAACAGGAGACAGATGTCACCAGCTATCGGCACTGACTTTCTCTCTGGAGCCACTGCTTTTGGTATTGTGAAGGAGTTTGCCATGAATTACTGGCGGTTTCTCTAATACTTTTTTTTTTAATTACTCAAAGGCATCATCAACTCTAAACATATTTTACAAATGTGATTCAAAATGCAACAATGAGACACAATACTATCAACAAGAAAATGGACAATACTGCAACCATACCCATCCTGAGACCTGATATTTAAATTATCCAGTGACTATTATGTTCCTGAGCAAATGGATGAGGAAAAATGGCCTTCAAGCCAGCTGACTGTCTACATCTCAGATACTCGGTATTATTTATAAAAAGAAAGAGACCCAAAAATCAGGGCTCATTCGTGCATTTATATCATTCAGCATAAATGCATAATTGTCCCAGTCTCAGACACCAGATGGTGTGTGTAATTCATCCTCACTTTCGCTTTATCTTATCACATTTAATCTGTGGCTTCAACCAATTCTAAATGTAGCACTTACACAATTGCCTTGGTTGGTAGCAGAAGCAGGTATCCTAGGTATGCACATTTTCTCAGAAATATACAGCTATGACTAGATAGGATAGGGCTAGGCACTGCACATGGAGGTATGCAGTTTTTTTTTTTTTAAAGACATGTTGAAAATCCTGCGCTGAGCTCAGTACATGGCACACATAAGCTCCATAGGTACTGTTGGAAAGACAAATGGAATCAATGTGTAGTCAATGCACCATAAAGAGATGTGGAGTAGCCGGGCGTGTTGGCACATGCTTTTGATCCCAGCACTCGGGAAGTAGAGGCAGGCGGATCTCCGTGAGTTCAAGGCCAGTCTAGTCTACAAAGTGAGTCCAGGACAGCCAGGGCTACACAGAGAAACTCTGTCTCGAAAAACCAAAAAATAAAAATAAAAAAATTATGGAGTGAAACCTGCAATGGGGTGTACCCATGATGGAGAGGACACAGGAAATCCCACCCCAGGCATGGAGAGTGCACTGACCTGGAGATCTTTTCCTAGACCATTGTGTGCACTGACCTGGAGATCTTTTCCTAGACCATTGTGTTTTCAATATTAAGGTATCCCACTATTCTCTACTGTGTGTGCAAACACTAACCTCTGCTGCAGAAGAGCATGCAAAGGGTTCTGTGCATCTTCAAGGCTCTTTGTGAATATTCAAGTCTGTGTGCATGCACATGTACACACACGCACACACACACACACACACACTCCTTGCTCTATCTATTCTTTCTTTCACCACAATAGCCTTGGCATACTGCACCTGGGAACTGTGGGTTACCATGTGGTAACCAGAGAATGCACAGTGTTTAACAAGCTAGGTAAACAAGTGTTTAACCTGGTGATGTGGATTAGACTGGCAAGACAATTCAAATTATGGCAACTTTGGACATGGATGTCACCCTGTGGGCAATGAGGAACCTGGGTGAAATTGGAGGATTTGTATGATCAGGCTTATACTTCAGAAATAGTAGTTTATAGTCGGCCTTAGAGATGTCTTTCTGAGCTAGAATGGCTTTTAGGAGAGTGAATCAGGAGATAACATGCTCCACCTTGGCAGGGGAACTTGTGGCGCTCTGCCATGGCACCCAGGGTTACCTGCAAGTTGAATGCACTGACAAGGACTGTTGTCTGCGGCTGTTGCCTGTGCATTCTCTTGGCTCTACTCAAGAGTGTCTGTCTGTACCACATTCCACAGCTTCACTCTGAGGTCTGAGCATGTTTTATTTATTTGCATGTCGCTTCAGAAACCTTCAGTTCAAAGTGGCAACACACATTGATATTTCTGAAAAAAAAAATCTCATCCCTGGCTACTTTGACCAATCCTCCCCATTTCCCTCCATTCTCAGTTCTCATATGATCCCAGATATATTACAGTATTTCTGTAGTAGTCATCTTCCACGCATTTTTATATTACCCTTTATAATTTCTATGCAGAGCTCTAGGAAATCCACTTGCACCTGTTTTCCAGTTTACTGATTCTTCCTTCAGCTCCACCTATTCCACTTTATAATTCCCACAGTAGTCAAACTAAGATTCAGTTCATTTTTTGCTATTTTGTTCTGCAATCATTTTATATAAGCCATTTCTTACATTGGGGTTGCTTTTCTTTTGAAAACACATTTAATAACTTCAAACACACTCGATACCTACACAGATATGTTTCAAGTGCTCTGGTTTCTTGTTCTACTGTTGTCTCTTCACTCCCTTGAAGTGTGTTCACATGGTTTACAATGCTCTCCTTTGATTATTTAAGGTTGGGGTGGTTTGCTTGTAGAAGAGGGGCTGTGGTTTTAATCTAGAGCACTTGGGTCCTGACAGATTCAAAATAACCCTCACATGAATTTCACCCCATTTATCTTCCTCACCATATCACAGGTGGGGAATACAGAGTTGTGTTCATGCTTAGGCATCCATTTATGGTGAATAATATGTCCTACCAACAGGTTAGTTACCACATCAGGTAAATAGTGCACATTGTCAATCTATCCTTGACCAGTGTTTTCATAGGTCTTCTTTTATCAGTGGGAAAACTTTTGAATGTCTAGGTTTACTTTGAGGGGCTCATTTGCCATGTCCCTACTGCCCAGTGTTATAAGGCTCAGGCCATAGATTACATCTGCTCAGGTGTTAGAATGACACCCTCACCTCAGGCCTTTCTTTCTTCAGTCTCAGGTCATGCCCCCTCCTCTATCTCTCTCTCCTCCCTCTTTTCTCTCTCTTTCATGTGTCTCTGTCTCTCTGTGTGTATCTCTCTCTGTCTCTGTGTGTGTGTCTTTCTCTCAGCTCTGTGTATGTATGCCTTTCTCTTTGTTTCTCTGTGTCTCTGTCTCTGTCTCCTTTACCCACTTCCTCTCCTCCCTCTCCCTCTGCTGTATTGAAAGGATTCCTGCTATATGCTCTGAAGCACTTTACTGGGCTTTCATTGGGAAAAGGGATCTTCAGCTTCAGCCTAGGTTTCCGGAGTCCTGATCTTCTCAGGTACAAACTTTTTTTTTTTGCAAGGACAGCATCTAACACACCCCACCCCAACCAACCACTGCAGGTTATTTCAGGTTTGTGCTCAATGATGAACTATCCCATGTTCCTGGAAGACTGGCTGGCTGGCAGAAGCCTTAGTTCCTAGGCAACGCTAATTCTTTTGGAGTGCCTGGCTCATTTGGAGAACTTAATAAAAGCTGGTTATCTTCTATTCACTATCCAACAACAGCAGTCAGGAAAGGCCACTGTTATCCAAAGCACAGAATTAAAAGGCACACCCTTAAAGAGAGCATGCATAAAGAGCACCATTAAAGAAATCATAGCCTTCTCTCTCTACTGAGGCAGAATGGGCTGTGGGTGGGGCAGAAGTGCTCCTATGTCCATTTGTCAGGAAGCACCTGACTCATTATCTCCATTGCTTAGAAGTCTTGAAACCCCAGGGTGACACCCATTTATTGAGGGTGAAGAGCAGTGGGGAGATTTTTCTATTGTTCAGAGTCACTTATGGGGAAAATGTGGAATTTCTTGTACTAAAAAATCAAGAGCACAATGTTCCTAAGTACATTACTTCTTAGTCATGCTTTAGGAAGGGAGAAAAGCAGAAATAAAAGATTCTATATGTCTGAACAAACTTTTTCAGGTAATGTGTACTTTTGGGTGTTTGATAGATCAAAATAATAATAATAAATTACAAAGAAAATGTTTTACCAAATGATTTTAGAAATTATTTTAAAACTTAAATTTTACTTTTGCACTGGAATTTCTACAAAGAACATTTCCAAAATGTAGACTTACAGGACCACCACAGGCCACTGTTACACACGCAAGGGCTCTTGTTGGAGAATGCTTTGTGCTTAACTGCATGCTGCCACTTTTTAGAATATTCCTGCATGTAAATTTACTTCATAATAGTTTGGTTTTGCATTTTAGTTGGGTTGAATGGTGTGAATCTAAGGATTCTCTGGCACATCCCTTTGGATCTGACAAACTCTCCCAGTCCCTCACTGTGCATTTTCTCATGTCATAAACTGTAAACAGCCAAATCCATGAACCCCTGTGTTTGCAGCCCCTTCCAGTGTCCACATTTTTTACTGTGCTCTTGTTAAAAAGCAAAAGGTATCACATATCTATCCATCTATAAAGTTTGAAAAGGGTGATATACACTTATTTTCCCATATGAAAAGGACAGATCATGCCACACATAGATTTTGATATGTCAAGATAAACTAACAAGCTGTCAAAAAGGTAATGGAGACAGCTTGGGCAATAGGTTGATGAGTCATTATGAGTCTGTTGTGCTTATCCCTTTAGGGGAGGCCTCTATGTAGGAACACACTGTAGTGACCACCTCCTGACAAGGATTTGACACAGAGACAATCAAGTTGTTCTGTGCTCAGGCCTCCCTACACATCCCGGATCCACAGCTGAGCCAACTCTTTGCTTTTATGAGGAAGAGGCTATATATTTAATACCTCACTAAATATGTAGCTTCCAAGATTCAGAACGTCTTAATATAGGCCATGCGGGCAATTTGCATATTGAAGTCTTGATCTACATTTTGCATATAATTAAAATGTTGGGTTCTCTCAAAAACCTGGCTTAGTCATTATAGGGACTCACAGCTGTAGAATTCTGAGACCTCTCAGTCAACTTTGCTCCTAGTCTCATTTGTTTGACAGATACTATCTTCTGAGATGATGCTAATTATTCCATTCCTATGAAGAAACAGCTTTCTCCAAAAGAACTAACCATTAAAATGCAAATAGGTGTTCCCACTTCACTGGTTAGCCAGGAAAGGCTGTTAACAGCTTTCTGACAGGAGGGGGAAGTTAAGGCAGTCATGTTTCAACCAAGCCCTTTCAAGGAGGCATGCTCATCTTTGAGCCCTTGTACTGCAGAGTACTCTGGCTCTGATCCCTTCTGTGTGGTAGCATTTATAAATTAACACATAGACACCACTGAAGAAATTACTGAATAAAAAAAGCTGATTCCAGATTCTATTCACTGCACCCGGCCAGCTCTCACTTAGACTAATTACTTAAATGATTTAAAAAACCATGAATATTTATATGCTAGTGCTTCTGAAAAACAAAGCACAGCTGAGCCCAGGCAGCTCCTCCTCCCTTTCTCTTGTTTGGAACAGTTCAGCATGCACAGCTGAATCAACCACTGGGAGAGCCTCAGAGAAGTCTGGTCAAGAAGACAAGGGCAGCCAGTTTCACAAAGATGCAAAAGAGGACCTCCACCTCATCAGGAGGTTCCTCCTAACCTTCCAGTTTCCACCACTTGGACAGCTGGGATTACTCTCATATGAAGTCCAGCCTGGCTCCTCTTAAATATTTATAAATGGATCCAGCCTGGAGCCATACACACTGTAGTGTGTGCTGACAAAATTTGTGATGTGAAAGTTAAGCAAGGACAGGCATGGGGTAATATCCTCTGGGTGTGTAGCACAGAGATGAAGACCTAACCATCCAACAGAGCTGGGGGCAGGGACACCAATTCCTACAATAAGAGACTTGGGTCCTTTGTAGACACAATATCACTGTCCTGGAAATTCTAAGATGGAATCTATACCCCTTCTTGGCCACCACTCTATCTGTAATGTTCTAGCCATCAGCCAGCATGCCTAACCTCCAAAACATGTCTTACTGGAATTAGAGGACACCCTTGAGGATGGCACAGCATACACAGTACACTAGCCTCAACAGACTGCTATTACTAGGAAAAGCAGATGAACCTCATTTGAATTTGCTCAAACTGCGACATAGGAGGTTTACTTCATATCTTCTCTAATACTCACAGCATGTTGGAACTTCTAACAGGAGGTGGGGGAGGGACAAAGACTTTGGACTTAAAGCCCAGAGCACAGTGACTGCTCCCAGGCTGGGAATGACACAGAAAAGATATAATGATAAATGATACTCCCAGGACCCCAAGGACCAAAAGAAGTTGGAAAGTCTCGCAGCAGCCATAAGACAGAGGACTGTCCCTTTGAAGGACATGCTTTTCTCATAATCCTGGAAAGACCAGGGACAGAGATTTATGTAAACTACCAGATTTTATCACCAGTGAATCTCTGTTATGCAATTGTGCTCTTAGTGACACAAAGAAGCACTTGAGAAACTGTCAAAATACTCCTTTGCCACAAGACTGAAGAAATTACCTACTGGTTAGAATTTTCAGATTAGCTTGGTACTTGTTGTTTTCTATTTTTACAGGTGAATTTGCTCAGTTGATCTACAAGGCACTGAAGTCTTTCTATATCCAGGTTCATGGAGCCAGTGTTAGGAATCTCAGACCAGGATTGGGAACAGGAGCCACCCTCTGACCCCAAGGCAGCTCCCAAGGTACTGTCTTACTGGAGCTCCAAGGCTTACTGCAGCTGGTACACCTCTTTAAAACACACAAAATCAAAATTCAGCTTCAGGAGTATCCCTGAATAGGGGCAAGACAACTACATTTTCTTTCTTCTTCTTCATCAAACACTATGTAAGTGTGCTTTCACTGTTTTGAAATGTAGTGCTGATACAGCATCAGCCCAGGAGCTGCCCTCTCAAATGCCTCAACTGTGGTACCTGGCTGAAACTTCCATTAGGATGGACAGCTCGTTCTCACTGTCACATTCCCTCAGGTTCAGTTACTGGCAGATAGGAATAATTTCAAAAAGTCTCACTTGATGTGGGCTTCATCTGAAGCTTAAAGCTAGCAAATGCATATTGACATCTATTATCCAGAGAAAACCAACTAAAATTTCTAAGTACAATACAAAACAAGAGAAAATATTGCCAACAGGTCACCATGTTGATTTCATATCAGAGGGAAACTCCTGCCTAACGCTCACACATTCTGTTTTGTTCCACTCACATTTCTCATCAACTACCACAAAGAATATACTTTCAACTTCAAAACTGTCTAACACATCCATTGAAGCAGTTTGTCACCATCAATCCAATTCATGAGACACTGTAGTGCTCTGCCCACTAGAGCAGACGTGATGTACTCACCTTCTGGCTCTCCGCAAAGGGTGCACTGAGACTCTGTGGAGAGAACAAGGAGAGGAGTTAACCACAGCCATGACTGCAGACTGCTCATGAAAGCAGGCAGCCACACACACAGCCTCACACAGCCTCACACAGCCAGAGGTGGCTCCACTGCCCAGAGTCCCAGAGATCTTAGCATAGAGCTGCCCTGACCTAGCAGCTCAGCAAGTTTTATCTAAAACCCAGACTTGCAAATGCCTTGAACATTGTACTTTATTAAGATAACAACCCCTCTGTCATATGCATAAGTGCACATCAAGTATATTTCCATAACTGTACAGGGCTCAACACTTTAAAGCTACTTAGATGAAATTGACAGGGTGGCATCACCATTTTCAATGGCTAAACATTTCACCACAGCTCTATTAGAGTTTCCAGTCATGATGACCTTCAGATACAGAAAGTTTATCACATCTCAATAAAGACATCAAAATCCACCGATACTGATTGATTTCTCCATAAGTAAGCCCTAATGGCTGCATAGCTGGCTTTCTAGAATAGACAGAGAAGCATAGGACCATGACATATGGAGTTTATAACACAGTGGGGAGTCACAGCACCTATGGTACAGATACAAGTGTAGGAAGACTGATTACTACTACTTACAGTCCAGAGTTAACCAGAAACACACAAACTGGGCAGTGGTCACATTCACAGAACTCTAGAACCTGAGAAAGTAAAAAACCTCCCTTGGGAGCAGGGAGAGGTTCCAGAGTTTGACTCTGGATGACAAATAATATAGGGTATATATTATAGGATATATATATGTGTGTGTGTGTGTGTGTGTGTGTGTGTGTGTGTGTGTGTGTGTGTGT
>CAJQZJ010033660.1:857047-894494 GCA_907164525.1 Lophiomys imhausi | reverse complement strand
ACACACACACACACACACACACACACACACACACACACACACACAGAGCCTATGCTGCCAGTAGTTTTTTTTTTTCAAGAGCTGAAGAAAAGGAGACCCTCAACTTGAGCACTTTACACAATGCCTATGAACACAATGCATACACATAGGTTATAGTCATGCTGGGGTCCAGGCCTGGGGGGACAGTGACAGAGTACAAGGCAGCAATGTGCCCCACGGGGCATCCCCCATAGGTAACCAAGGCCTTATGCACTGGAGACCAACCCCTGGTCTTACCTTCAGCAACAACCAACCGATTCCCTGCCCTGTGGGCCTGAAGACAATGACCTTGCTTTCCCTGTATGTGAACTAAACCTCCATGCTGGCTCTATGCCATACACTACAGTGCCCAGAATCCAAGCTACCATTGACCCATGGGTAAGATCTTTCCCCAGAGATTTCATTTCATCCCAGCTGGCAAACTGTGCCAGCACAATAAGATTCCTACAAGTCAAAGATCACCCAGAAGCCTCTAGAATAGAGGGACCAGCTCAGTCAGTGTCATGTGAACATCTTCAGAACGAAAGTTTTGAGCAGGCGCTATTTCAAGTTGAGTTATTAGTGCATCTACACCTGCTGCTTTAAAGTATTATTTCCAGGAAGATCACAGGGTCTGGTGGCTACGCTCATTTCGCCTGAGCACATGTCCGGGTCTGTTTCTCTATGAAAGTCCACAGCTGGCCTCTGCGACTACGGTGTCGACTGACAAGTGACCAGGTTTGATGGTGCTTTTCATCAAGCACACCCTTGAAATTTGATTGAAGTAAATGACTCCAAGAGTTCCTGGCTCCAACATTGTGGGGTTGCCACTACAGGTGTTACAAACTGACATGAAGGAACTACAATACCCAATGGAGAAGGAAGGCATGGAGGGTCAGGGTTCTGCCATTCAGGCTCACATTCTCTGGACATCATGACCCCAGAAGCGTCTAAAATGACCACATGATTCTAGATCATGGAGCTGACTACAGCTGATATTGGGGAGTCTGGTGAGAACGTTATACAGCTTCCAAGGAAATGCCCCACAGACAGTGAAGACATTGCAAGCACAGACTGACAAGATCCCAAGGGTACTACACAAAAGCTCCAGGCCTATGAGAACGTGCACTGCTGAGGTAGCCCAAAGATTCTACAGACCTCCTGAAAATGAGTTGCTGGGAAGGACCATTGCAGAGAGGAGGTGCTGAGGCTACAGAGCTGTAGGACAGTAGGGAGGGAGGCTAAGGTTGTCTTTGCTTCTAAGTCAGGCTGGGGCCAAGCTTGATCCTGGCATCACATTCAGTACCAAACACCTACCTTCTGTGTCTCAAAGGTAGATGCACACAGAACCCTGCTGAATGGATGTATCACTAGAGGCTTCTTCCCTTCTGGGGCCAAGCTTGATCCTGGCATCACATTCAGTACCAAACACCTACCTTCTGTGTCTCAAAGGTAGATGCACACAGAACCCTGCTGAACGGATGTATCACTAGAGGCTTCTTCCCTTCCATATGAAAACTTTGAAGAACTAACTGGTCATGGGAACAAAAAAAAAAAGTGAAATACATAATTCCCTGGCATAGAAAACTTACGATCAAGAAAAACAACCATAAGTCAGTGAATATGGGTAAAATGTAGTGACAGTCAAGACTGGGGTCTATGGAATGGAGATGCATAAACTAGGAGACTTTAAAAAAAACTGCTTAAAACTAGGAAAGTTTTTCAGCAAGTACAATTTGAAACCAGTGAGAACAAAGGCCCAGTGATCCTGGAGTGAGCAGGGGAGACTTTGTGAGGTGGAAGACAGAAAGATGTACCAAGTTTCCTGTGATATGCTCTGGATCCTCACTGCCACCCAAATACCTGTGTGTTAAGGGCTTGGTCCTAGCTCTTGGCACTATTGGATCATGGTGGGACCTTCAGAAGGTAGGGCCTAGTAGGAGAAAATAGGACTTTGCATGTTCTCTGAGGGGACTGAAGACTCCAGCCCATTCCTATCTCTGTGACCATCTTGAGGAGAGCAACCTTCTCTCCCATGCTTCTCCACCATGGAGCATTGTGCCACCACAGGCTCAAGGCAATGGGGCCAGTGGTCATGGACCTCTGAAACCATAGGTCAAAATAAATCTTTCCCTTTTATCAAATTGATTGACTTGAGTATTTTGCCACAGGGGCACAAATCTGACTGCTGGGTTGGGAGCACTGGGAAGATGGAGGAGAAATGTTTTGAGATGGAGAGATGTGGGTACTCCTTATACACAGGGAATGGCCACGTGGTAAGTTGGGTGCAGGTGATAGATGCCTTTGGGGGCCGTTTTTGTAAGTGAATGGCTGCTAGTGCATCAGGCATGGCAGGACAGGGCACAGTTAGTCCTCACCTGTGACATTCAGCTACAGAATCATGAAGCCAGGGGACAGTGGGTGACGCAACAAGAACTGGTCCAAAGTGCCAAGGCGTCTCAAACAGGCCAGGACTGTGCAGAGAGAGCATAGCCTGGCCATGGGACGAGGATAGCAGGCTCTTGGAGAAAGGATGTAATGATAAGACAACACAAAATCCTGGCAATGCAGCCTGCCTACGAGCACCTGTGGGGTCCCTTGAGCCCCAGTCTAAGTTCTCTGATCACCTTAACTCTGCCCTGTGACTCTAAGTTCCAGGGAAAATACTGGGACTCTTATGATGCTGTCCTTTAAGCATGCCTCACTAGGAAAGTGACTATTTTACCTGAGGAGGTGACACCGACTGACTAGCCAAGGGGAGAGAAAATGGTCACTCAGAGGGCTTAGCAGCTGGCCTGCCAGTGGAGCAGAGGTCCTGGCTCAACAGGGATGCTGACCTTTCAGAACCTTGACTACTTATCTCCCCTCATGTGAAAGGGTGGATGAGCTACCACATGCAGTGCAGCTCACGGTGGGCTGGGCTATTATGGAAGTGGATGACACTCATAATACACAATGCTTGGTGGTCAGTATCGGACCTCAGCTTACTAAACGGCAGTTGGTGCTCCACCAGCTTGAGTTCCCAAGAAGGGTATGCCAGCTCTTGTCTCCCATCCTTCCCTGACCCTCCAGCCTTGGCCTTTGACTTCCTCAAGCCCACAGGGTTGACTACCAAAGGAGTCCATGATGGTGAACAGTGCCCCCATGGAATCCAGACTGAGAAATCTTCCCATGGATTCATGTGTGCTCTATACACACCTGCACCACATGCAGCCCCCTTGAGAATCTGGTTTCTCCCAGAGCTGTGGAGCATGAACATCCAGAGCCAAACCCCCTGGCATATGGTAAGCACCTTATTTTAATCTCTCAGGAAAGGCACCACCTCTGTGAATTGCAAGAGCACCTATCTACGGAAGGAACTTTAAGTGCACCCACATATTTTCCTAGAGGCCCCTTCCAACTCTGTATGGGAAGCAACACGCATGCCCTCTCCATGCTTTGTCATGGTGAGCGCCCCTTGGCACCTGCCATCTCCTGGCCTCAGAGCCAACTGGGTTTGAGAGTGCCGACTGCAGTGACTTAAGGGGCAGGAGAAGTAAAGCAGCTCTATCCTGCCCCACGACCCGTGAGGAAAGAACTCCCACGTGCACGGAAGTGCCTGTGGATGGCTGATGACTCATGCTACCCCCAAACCCAGAATTCCTGGCATGGCCAACCAAGAGTTTATTTACAATTGCCCCCTCATCCCTGAGGCTTATCAAATCTATGGAGACACACTGCTCGGGGCATGATGCCTCTCAGGGTGACCCACAGGAGAGGGAAAGGCATAGAAAGGATGACAAGAAGGGGCATGGAACCCAAAGGCTGTGGGAAGTGGGTGCACTAGGCCAGATGTTTGGTGCTGGACAATGATACTAATTAGCCATTTCTATGCTCTCTCCCGGTTCCTCCTGCTGAGATGTGATGACTAGACACATAGGTATACTGAATACTACTGATGTTACTGTTCGTCCCATCTAAGCCGTGTGTGTCCCAGACTTACTGCCCCTGAACATGAAGGTCAGAAAGGAGAAACCAGTGCTGTACTCCCCTGTGAATCTGTCAGAGTTCCACAAGAAGCAAAACCATTGCCAAGACCTAGGCCAGGCATCACTCGCCCCAGCATGATATAATCGCATAACACATGCCACAAAACCACATGACAAAATGGCCATGACTCACATAACTTTTAACAACATGATATGATCATGCAAGCATGTGACTGCGAAACAAAAGCACCTGACCCGAGAGGCCAGGAACCTAACTCTATATCAACGAGGACAGTCCTGTGAATCACAGTTGGTTTTTATGATAGGTTCTCATGGCTCATGTGGTAAAGACATTTAAAGAGAAAGAGAAAGGACAAAACACAGAACTTTTTTTTTTCAGTTTCAGTTTGAATGTGTTTCTTTGTGCTCTCTTTTGATTGTTACATTGTATCTATTGTTTGAGTGGGTATGTGTTTATGTGGGCATGCGTGAAGGAAGGTGTGCATTTGTGTGAGATCTGGGGATGGGTTGTGGGAGCCATTTCTTTCTATTATATGGGTCCCCGAAATTGAACTCAGATTGCCATGGAGTACTGTGGGACTGCACGGTAAGGGAAGCCAGAAAATGAGTGAAACCTTGAGTATACTCAGCTAATAGTTAACTTGAAAAGTAATTTTCTATTTTACATATTTCTGTATGTGATAGGTTTTACTCGTTGATTCATTCTAGAAATAGACCAGATGATCTTGAATACAAACCTACCATGTTCTGATCACTGGCAAGTGTTAGCAAGTCAAAGAAGCCCTCACTGGTTTTTAACTTACAAAGACACAATTTGCCTCACTTGGGAAGATGCTGATAGGAGAGACCAATCCCTCACTATATAGTAAGAGCTAAGACTCTGAAAGACAAAGCATGTTCTCTGGACCCACAGACCTCCAGTGGCACTGGTCATGGCAGGTCCATGAGGGGCAGGTAGGGTCAAGTGGAGCTACTGAGAAACTGGAGAAAGCTGTGTGGTAGGTGTGGCCTTTCCCAGGAAGAGCAAGAACCCAAGTCTTGGTGACTTGCAGGTCATCTGTATGGATACATCAAAGATAGAAAGAATGTATGGGAACCAAAGTATGAGAAAGTTCAGTTTAGGTCTCACCCACACAGAAAGAGGCCTTGGTGTCAGAAAGGAAGTCCTTAGTATGCTCCAGACAGGGAGAAGCCCCATTGCCTAGGATAAGCACAGTGAAGGGGGCTCATCCATTCTAATGGTTGCATGCAAATAAAATTCTAACTAGACTTTTTAAATGAAACAAAATGTCATGAAGGTAAACCCAGACATCCGTGGCTTTAGTAAAATAAGAGCCATGGGAACCAACTGTACAAGTCCTGGTGGCTGGCAGAGCCATTAGACATCTTTCTCCAAACAGCGCTCCTGTGCCCAGTGGGCCCCAAAGCAGTGACAGAAAGGTGGCCTAGCCACTGCAGAGCAAGTTCTCTGTGAACATGCTTCACAGCCTCTCTGCACCCCACCCATTAATTCTGAGATGCCTCATTTGGCTGAAATGATTCTGGGGGCACATATTTACCTGCTCAGAGTAAGCCTGACTTAAGAATGTTAAATAATTATTAGGCTCTCTGGGGAAAACAGCATCCGATTATTATTCAATCCAAATATGTGCTCCCTCCCACAGAGTACACCTGGGATTAAAGATCAGCAAAACCAGTTTCTTCCCAAGGAAAATCAATGCTTCTTTATTTTCACACCACAGCTATCTACGAAGCTGGATGGTGCTCATGACTCGGCCATATCCATCCAGCGATGCTCTGTGTGAGCAGCCAGCACTCTTATTTCTCCCTTCAGTGAAGGAGAGGATTAAGCAGCTTGCCTATCACCAGCCACACAGTCCTAAAGGAAACTTCTAGCTTTTGACATCTTCCAAAATATTTTACCCAGCAGAGCATTCTGTAGCCTTTCCCCAGCTTTTTGCAGACACACCAAAAGTACACAAGAGCAATCAAATTGAAGCCGAATTCTGGCCTCCCTGGTAATTTAGCAACACAAAGGGCCCATCAAAAACTATTCAGTCAGGAAGTCCACTCATGCCCTTGTGTCTACTTCTGGGCAGCTGACACAATTGCCTCACTGTCAGTCCAAATGAGGAGGGCAATAGAATCTCTGAGGGTATCTCCAGGCTACTCTGGAGAACAGTCCTAAGATCTAAGGCTCCTGAATGGTGGTAAGGACTCTGTCCTTCCCATCCTACACTCACAAACCACAAGGATACAGCCATCTTTTCCAATTAACCCAACCACACTCCAGAAACACACTGAGGAAACAGCTGCCATCTTTTCCAATTCCAGTTCCTTATCTTGGTATTACAAGTTGTGCTGGCCAGTTTTATATGAACCTGACATGAACCAGAGTTATCTGAAAGCAGAGAACCTCACCTGAGAAAATGCCTCCATAAGATCCAGCTGTAAGGTACTTTCTTAATTAGTGATTGATGTGGGAGGGTCTAGCCTATTGTGGGTGGTGCCATTCATGGACCATACTCCTCTGTATCAGCTTCTGCCTCCAGGTTCCTTGCTCTGTTTGAGTTCCTGCCCTGACTTCCCTCAGTGATGGACTGTTACCTGGAATCATAAGCTGAAATAAACCCTTTCTTTCCCAAGTTGCTTTGGTCATGATGTTTCATCACAGCAATAGTAACCCTAACTAATTAATATATAAGTAAACAAAATAAGGAGCCTTTTCTGAGGCCATGATCTTTATCCTGTGTGGTAGGAGTTCATTAAAAACCAATTGTGAGAATGCTTTTGTTTAATCCCAGGTGGGCTGCTTAAGACACAGGTGTACAGTACTAATGGTCTCCTGAGCTCACAGGGGCGTGGCTTAACCAGCTGAGCAAGTTTAACTCTGAGGTCTTGGGAGAGAAGAATAAAAAGCCAGAACCTGAGAAGGAGCCTCTACAAAGGAGGGAAAAAAAGCCAGAGCCCCAAGGAGAAGGAGCTCCACAAAGAAGTAAAAGAGAATGGGCTTTACAAAGAAGTAAGAATAAAGAGGTTCTACAAAGAAGTAAGAGAAAAGGGTCTACAAAGATGTAGGAGAAAGCTCTACAAAGAAGAGAAAGGGCTACAGGGTAGGAAGCGTTTGCTGCTCTCCCAGTTGTTGGTGCTCCCCCAAACTGCTGCGTGTTCTTCCTGCTGCTGGTCTCCTGGTTTTCTGGACTTCTAATGAGACTGGTAAAACCCCCAAAGAATCCAATGACCCTCATCAGCAAGAAGTAGTTCAAAGAGACCTACATCCCTTCTCCCTCTAACCTTCTTTCTTTCCCACCTAGGGTTGGGGGGTAGAAGGGAGGTAGAGGTATTAAACACAATACATTAATTACATTAAAATAAAGCAGAATGTACGAATTGAATAATTAAGAAGCTTTGTCTACCATCCTTTTCTTACATATTGCCCACCCACTTTTTATTTGGCCTTCTTCACTTGGTTCCATGGCTCTGGGTACCAGTCGCTGAGACCAAAGTGCCCGAAACCTCACTTTCCTAACAGAGATGCTGCCTGGAGAACCCAGCCAATAAAAGCTGACTTAGACATTTGGCTCAGGGCTGGATCTGACAGCCTCTCAGCCTCATCTAGCCACCCTCTCCACTGGCATCCCTTGTAAGGACCTACAGCTGTCACTTTTCAAAGTTCACTGCCAGTTTCTCTGTGTTCTATCTGCCCAGGACAGAGATGCTGGTGAGAGCCTTGTTGCCCCTCCTAGTCATCACTAAGGTAAGCCATCAAATTCATACAGGGTTTGAGTTGTGCATTAGGACAGTGGGACTTCCCTTAGTTGGAGCTTCTATACTCTGCCCTCTAGTTGATCAAACCAAAACCCCAGATCAGTGGTTCTCAAAACCTTCCTGCAATCCAAGATGGCACCAGCCCACAGGGACACATTTTGAATGTGGGAAAAACAGCTAAAACACCACAGAGTTAAAAGACACTGAGCAATAATCTGAGTGGTACTAACCTGATGGGTTTTACCCAGCGACCCAGGGACTAATAAAACTCCCTGGGCAAGACTCTCCTCTCTCAGACACTCAGAAAAACAGACTAGCAGAAACCCCAGAAGCCACTGATTCTGAGAAGCAGGAGAGGGACCGAGGTACGAGCCACTCAATTACCCAGCAAGCAGCTCCGAATACCAGACCAGGTGACTCACCAGCCTCCTGGGCTCCCAGATTCCAAGCAGGCATTCCGACACCAAGGGGAAGATCGTCAGAGTCACAGGAACAGATATATTCTCAGTTAAATCAAGATCAGGCTAACAGATTAAACAGCCCTATAACCCCTGAGGAAACAGAAAAAGTCATTAAAAATCTCCCAGCCAAAAAAAAAAGCCCAGGGCCAGATGGTTTCAGCACAGAACTCTACCAGACATTCAAAGAAGAGCTAATACCAATATTCTTCAAACTCTTCCACAAAATATAGTCAGAAGGAACACTGCCAAACTCATTCTATGAGGCTACAGTCACCCTGATTCCTAAACCACGCAAAGACCCAACAAAGAAAGAGAACTTCAGACCAATTTCCCTCATGAACATAGATGCAAAAATACTTAATAAAATATTGGCAAACCAATTCCAAGAACACATCAAAAGTATCACATATGATGATCAAGTAGGCTTCATCCCAGGAATGCAGGGATGGTTCAACATATGAAAATCCATCAACATAATTCACCATATAAGCAAGTTGAAAGGAAAAAACCATATGATCATCTCGCTAGGTGCTGAAAACCCACTTGACAAAATCTAACACCCCTTCAGGCTAAAAGTCCTGGAGAGGACAGGCATACAAAGACCATATCTAGAAATAATAAAGGCAATATACAGCAATAATGTAGCCAACATCAAATTAAATGGAAAGAAACTTGAAGCATTTCCTCTAAACTCAGGGACAAGACAAGGATGTCCACTTTCACCATATTTCTTCAATATAGTACTTGAAGTTCTTGCTAGAGCAATAAGACAGCTAAAGGAGATAAAAGGGATACAAATTGGAAACAAAGAAGTCAAATTATCCCAATTTGCAGACGATATGATAGTATACCTAAGTGACCCCAAAAATTCCACCAGAGAACTCTTACAGCTGATAAACACCTTCAGCAAAGTGGCTGGATACAAAATTAATTTAAAAAATCATAAGCCCTGCTTTATACAAAAAATAAATGGGCTGAGAAAGAAATTAGGGAAACAACACCCTTCACACTAGACACAAACAATATAAAATACCTGGGGGGTAACTCTAACCAAGCAAGTAAAGGACCTGTACAA
The DNA here is from genome assembly GCA_907164525.1 of Lophiomys imhausi. NCBI lineage: Eukaryota > Metazoa > Chordata > Mammalia > Rodentia > Muridae > Lophiomys > Lophiomys imhausi. The sequence continues at coordinate 885,183 of CAJQZJ010033660.1, read as the reverse complement.
CAAGAACTTCAAGCCCTTGAAGAAAGAAATGGAAGAGGCCTTTAGAAGATGGAAAGATCTCCCATGCTCATGGATAGGTAGGATCAACATAATAAAAATGACCATTCTACCAAAAGCAATATACAGATTCAATGCAATTCCTATCAAAATACCACCACAATTCTTTATAGACCTGGAAAAAGCAATTCTCAACTTCATATGGAATAACAAAAAACCCAGTATAGCTAAATCAATCCTGTACAATTAAAAAAACAAACAAACAAAAACATCTGGAGGTATCATCATCCCTGATTTCAAACTCTACTATAGAGCAATAGTAATAAAAACAGCATGGTACTGGTATAGAAACAGACCAGTGGATCAATGGAATCAAATTGAAGACCGGGAAATGAACCCACACACCTATGGTCACTTAATTTTTGACAAAGAAGCCAAAACCGTACAATGGAAAAAGGACAGCATCTTCAACAAATGGTGCTGGTCTAATTGGATGTCAACATGTAAAAGAATGAAATTAGACCCATACTTATTACCTTGTACAAAACTTAAGTCCAAGTGGATCAAAAACCTTAACATAAGGCTGGACACACCAAATCTATTAGAAGAGAAAATGGGGAAAACCCTCGAACTCATCGGCACAGAGACAGCTTCCTGAACAGAACACCAACAGCTCAGGATATAAGACCAACAATCAATAAATGGGACCTCATGAAACTGAAAAGCTTCTGTAAGGCAAAGGACACTGTCATTTGAACAAAACAGCAGCCTACAGACTGGGAAAAAATATTCACCAACCCCACATCTGAAAGAGGGCTAATATCCAAAATTTACAAAGAAATCAAGAAATTAAAGGCCAATAAACCAAATAATCCAATAAAAAAATGGGGAACAGAGCTAAACAGAGAATTTACAAAGGAGGAATCTCTAATGGCTGAGAGACACTGAAGAAATGCTCAACATCCTTAATCATCAGAGAAATGCAACTCAAGACAACTCTGAGATTCCATCTCACACCTGTTAGAATGGCCAAGATCAAAAGCTCAAATGACAGCACATGCTGGCAAGGGTGTGGAGAAAGGGGAACCCTCCTCCACTGCTGGTGAGAGTGCAGGCTTGTGCAACCACTATAGAGGTCAGTCTGGTGATAGCTTAGAGAACTTGGAATAGCTCTGCCTCGGGACCCAGTCATACCACTTCTGATCATACATCCAAATGACTCCTCCCAGAATCACAAGGAAGTTTCCTCATCTATGTTCATAGCAGCCTTATTTGTAATAGCTAGAAACTGGAAACAACCCAGATGTCCCTCAACCGAGGAATGGATTAAAAAACTGTGGTACATCTACACAATGGAATACTACTCAGCTATCAGAAACAATGAAACCATGCAATTTGCAGCCAAATAGATGGAACTAGAGAAGCTCATCCTGAGTGAGCTAACTCAGACTCAGAAGGATGAACATGGCATCTATTCACTTATAGTCAGATTTTAGCCATATAGTACAGGATAACTATACTAAAACGAATGCACCAAAGGGAACAGGAACATAGACTTTGTTACCTGTCAATGAGACTCTTTGCCCTAGTGGTGCTGCCTTGTAGGCCCCCAGTGTATGAAGAGGCTCTTGGCCTTCATATGACTGCTGAACTGGGGTGGGGAACTGTTATGTAGGGACACTCCACTCCAGAGGAATGGGATGGAAGGGATAGGGGGTGGAAGGGTGGGACTGGGAGGGGTGGAAACAGGACATTGTGATGGGGATATAACCTGAAGTAATAAATAAATATTAAAATAAATATTAAAAAAACCTTCCTAATGCTTCCTTATAACCCTTTAATACAGTTCTTCATATTGTGGTGACTCCCACCCATTAAATTATTTTGTTGCTACCACAACTGTGATTTTGCTACTGTTACAAATCATAAGATAAATATCTGATGTGCAGGATATCTGATATGTGATCCCTGTGAAAAGGCCATTTGATTTCTAAGAGGTGGTGACCCACAGGTTGAGAACCTCTGCTTGAGGCTTTGTCCAGGTCTGAATCATCTGAACTATGTTGTCGTCATGTGAAGGCATCTGTGTTGGTTTTCACTCTATTTGGTATGCTTGCTGTTTTAGGAAGTGAGTTGTCCAAGCCTCCATGGTAACAGCACCATGTACACAGTGCATCGAGTATGAATCAGGAGTGAGGCCAAGTTTTCTCCCTGACAGTCCCTGTATTCCCCAAATAACCAGGAAGCCTCTTAAACCATAACTTAAAAATCTACCATGAAGACCAACCTCTCCCATGTCTTCCTTCCTGTCAGTACCTTGGTCAGGTTGAAAACCTAAGTTGCGGTGAGGCCAGAGACCCCCATGGAAGTCATGTTTCCTTTCAGTTGTCCTTGGAGGTAACAGACAGCAAGCTTCTCACAGGAGTGGTTCCCTAGCCCTGGATTCTGCCTCTGCCTCAGAGAACAAACAGGCCTGGGTCCTCCAGACAAGGCAAAACCTCATGTTCCCAGGGCCTGCCCCTTGGCTGATACATGGCCAGACTTGAGGTCCTGTGTAATGGTGTGTTAACCTTTAAGCCCTGCAAATTCCATCTCATAGCTATGAACTACAGGTCACCATATAAACCAGGACCCTTTAGATGTGTGAGAAGATGTGGAGTTTTGCAACACCTCAGCCAGGTGGGACCAGGAGTTTTGGTAAAAATCCCTGTTAGAGGAAATATGCTCTTCTGGCATGAGGTGGAACCAGGGCACAGGAACATAGAAAACACAGGCTGGACCACTGTGCCACCATCTGGTGAAGAAGGGTGAGGTGGTCAGTACACGTGAGAGATTGATCACCCCTGACTACATGAAAGAGATTAGGAGCTGAGAAATGGTGAATTGTAGTCATGTGTTTGACTCTGCCAGCCTCTCTGAAGGGGCAATAATACGGCAAGCCCTGCGTTAGTGTTCAGGTAATGCATTCCCACTGCATCTTTACAGGTCCTGGGGTTCTCTAACATTGGAGCTGTTCTGGAAATTCAAAGTTTCCTACAAACAGCTCGTGTTCATCAATCTGATGTGAAAATTCTGACCATTCTCATGAACCTCAAGCCACACCAAGAACACGCCGTTAAGTATTAGTCCTTCACCTGACCCTAAACAGGCACTGTATTACAGACATATATGACAACATGTATGTGTTCATCATATGTATGTATAAATATATAATATATACATGTAAGTAAATTATATATAATATAAAATACATACATTTATATTCAATATTCTGTGTAGATATACACATATAAAATGTGGATTGAATAAATGCATGCATATAAAAATAAATATTTACTTCTAAATATATGTTATATGTAGATGTCACAAATATAGAGAAAGGCATATATAGCCAAAAATATATATGTGTTGGGAATATTTTTCTAACTTACAGTCAGTCACGGGCTGCTTGTGAATTTTATTAATGCTTGTTTTTGGTTGTGAGTCTAGACTTTAATGGCTGACCCATCTCTCCAGCCCTTATTAATGCTTTTTAAAACATGTGTTAAGCTATATTCCTTTTTTTTTCCTGGTTACCAAACACAGAAAATAAATACTGATCTCGGGAGACTTGTCCCAATTTCGTCATTATTCTCAAGATAAAGGGACTCTGTATATAAAAGCTGCCAGCAGCTCCCAAGGTCTGTGACCATGCAATGGATTAGGGACTGCCCCCCAAACCAGGCAGCCCCAGGGTAAGAATGAGCCCCAAGATGCATGAAGGTCAGTTGCAGCTTCCTAAGCCAGAACCCTTCCTGCATGGACCTCTACATCAAAACTGCTCCCTGCCATCGCCTGTCATGTCCTTAGTTTGTTCCGAAAGTGTCAGCAAAATATCACTTATTTTTAAGGCTCTTTCTTTGTTCATCGCAGGCACTCATTCATTACAGCGAGGCTCACAGGACTCAACAGCATGATGATTTAGTGTCCTGCGTGTGTGGAGGCCGTTATTTATCTGTCAGGGCTCAGTCCCTTAGTTGGGTGCTTCAGGGGAGGACTCCGTGAGAGAGTCACAACAAGGCTTGTCAGTGCCTGTCACTGACAACTTTACTTGAAGCTGTAGTCTCTATTTTATCCTTATCTACTTTTTATTTAACCCCCCCCCCACCACGTTCATGACTGAATTTAGAGTCTTGCCCATGCTGGGAAAGTACTCTACCATTCAGCTATCTTCTAACTCTGCTTTTTACTTTTATTTTTATTTTGGGTCAGAATCTTAAAAGGTTGCCCTGGATGGCCTTGAACTTACTCTAGCCCAGGTATACCCTGAATTTTTAACCCCCCTGCTTCAGCCTGGAGATTATTTTCTGATCTATCACAACCTCCTCCCACCCCCATTTCTTTCAGTAGGAATTAAAGGTAGTTTGCCCATTTCTGTCATAAAACTCAAAGGCAATTAAAGAGTCTTGAAAAAGTATAGAGTCTTTGGGACATGTTTTAATCTAAGCTGAATACATTATTCAGAGTAAATCTTTTTTTTTTAAATACTTTATTTTTTTTTCTTCAAGTTACATCTCAGTAACAAACCCCTCCCTATTCTCCCTTCCTAACCCGCCCTTCCACCCTCTTCCCCCCAGAAGTTTCCCCTTTCAGTCCAACAGCTGGTTCCTTCTCTTATAACAGTAAGTATTATACAAAACAATAGATATAAATATGCCACATTTATGAGATTAAATTGGCCCAGTATACCTTCCCAATGTTCAGTTTATACCTATTTGGCCCCTGACTTTAACATTCTACTATCTACCCAACTCCATGAGTTTAAATGTCTATATGTGACTCAACATTCGTACTATCTTGCAACACACTTTTAAGAGTATCTTCTTAGATCTATAACACCCTCTTGATTCCTAAACAGTTCAAAATTTAACTATAAGATTCTATCTGTCTATTCTTCAACCACCTCAGAGACCTGAGAGGGATAAATATATTTGCTTATATAGGAAGTGCAGGGCCTGCAGCTTCCAAAACTAAGAAAGAACATACCAATAACTGCCTGGACAGTTCCCATTTTCTCTCCATACATTCCAGCATCAATCTTCAGGCTTTGGGTCCTGTTTCTCTGACAGATATTTGTTGTAGAGCAGGGATTATGAAGGACTTACCTACCCTGTCTTGGCAGAGTTAGGCTGTCGACTTCCCTGCTACCAAGTTTTGTCCTTTTTGGACAGCAGTCTGTCTGCAGTTGGTGCAAGGGGTTTTTTCATGCCAAGAGAAAGGCTTGCCACTAATTCAACCATCTTACAGTGGAGGTTCTTCGATGCTTATCTTCTACTTGGAGTAGAATAGGGGGTGCTGTCAGGCTCTGATATCTTAAATCAAGATTTTTTTTTTGATATCAGAGTAAATCTTTGAAACAGCTTTTAGCTCTACAAAATATTTTAGATCAAAGCCGGAATCATAGCTACATTGGGAAAAGTCTCCAGTTCTGGGAAGCCAATACTAGTTTTAAATATGGGCTCCCTAGACCCTATTTAATGTTAAAACTAGAGAGAAGAGCATAAATGAATTCTAGATCCAGGCAACACTGTTGCCTCCAAGGGACAGGAGTGAGGGGAGCCAAGCCGGCCAGAGGTCCATGATAGCACCAGTCTAAGTACAGATAGGGAAAGGGATTTGATGAACTTGTTTCTTGAATATAGTAGGGAAATAACTTTTTCATTTCCAGACTTGACAGACAGTGGCTACAACACGGTAGGTTGGTTGGGCTGAGTCTTATGAATTTATAATTTTATTAGGCAAATTACCCATACCCTAGTCAGATCAAATGTCATAAGGTGACTACAAAAGTATATGGAGCAAGCCTACAGGAATCTGACTCCTGTCAGTCATGATACTTAGTAGGCCAACTGTGCTAATTCAAGCTGTGAGTTACTAACTACATAGCACAGCAGGGGCAAGCTGCCGCATAAAGGCTCAATGAAGAAGGGAAAAATGCTTTGTTCCTATCAAGAGATCCACTTCCTGAGGTCAAGCCCTTATGCCTCACCAAGGACAGAGATATCTCTGCTCTCCTCCCTGGAGAGAATCCAGGCCACCGAACTACTATGTCATGCTCAGATCACATCTGGCTGCCACCACCTCTGTCCGTGCCAGTGACACTGAGTACAGAGTATGTCTTCTTTTCTGGCTCTGCCTGGAAAATGATTATTCATTCATTAAAAAATAAGTATCATTCATTTATTATGTGATACACTCATTTTAAACATGGGTTCCTAAAACCCATATTCAATGACATATTTTAAAGCATCAATTTTAGAACATTTCTATTACTATAAAGAGGAATCCATACTCTTACATTTATTTATATACGTGTGTGTGCACATGCACACAGGTGTCCCAGCACATGTGTGGAGTCAGGAGATAATTCTCCTGAGTTCATCTTCCCCATCTATCACATGGGTTCCTGGAATCAAACTCAGGTCCTCAGACTGGTGGCAAGTCCCTTTACCCAATAAGTCATTTACCACTCCAACTCCATACTCTTTAATCACTACCAGTCTCTACCAGCGGCTCCCCCAAACCAATGATTGTTACATGATTTGTCTACTCTGGGCACTTCATATAAACGGAATCCTACATGTGTATTTTCTTACTGGCTTTGCTCACTTCCTGAAATGCTTTCCAGCTTCATCCACGTTGTCGCGGCATTGATGCTTCTTGGGTTTTTTTTTTTGTTTGTTTGTTTGTTTGTTTTTGATTTTTTGGGAGGGGTTGTTTTTTGTTTTTGTTTTTCTAGTTGTCAGATAATACTTTATTGTTTGGATTTACAAATCTTTATCCATTCCTCGATTGCTTGATGTGCTTCTACTTTTTGAATACTGTGTCTAGAAACACACACACACACACATGTTCTTGAATAGGTATACATTTCTTTTATCTTGGGTCTTGGGTATATAATAGGAAATGGAATTTCAATTCATAGGCTAACCTAATATTTACTATTTCAAAGAAATGTGACGGTTTTTCAAGGTGGACACACCATTTTCCACACCCCCCCCACACAGTGGCACACTAGACTTACAACTTCCACACAATCCTGCCAACACCACTGCCTCTCTTTAACGGCTGCAATTTCAGTGGGTGCAGAGTGGCATTAGGTGGTTTTGATTTGCATTTTCCTAGGTGCTTGCCATGGATCTCAATGCAGTAGTATATGTTTGTGAATCTTGTCTATTCAAGCCCTTTGCTTATTATGTGGTTGGTTTGTCTTTTTATGACAAACATAAAAATACATTTGGGGACATTATAGGCATTCTTTGCAATTTCTAGATAAGAGATGTTTTGGATACACAATTTTCAAAATGTTCCCCATTCTGAGGTCTTTTGTGCCACTTTATTGATGGTGAATATGAACATGAAAACTTCTCCCTTTGATGACTCTAGTTGATTGATATTTTGTTAGTCATGCCTTTGATGTTATAGATATTTTAATATAAGGTCATAAAAATGTGTGTCTATGCCATTTTACAATATTGATTCTCACACTTTGGTCCATTTTGAGCTAATTTTATGGCATGAAGTAGGGGATTCATGCTTTTACATGTATAGAGCCAGCAGTCATCTGTTAAAGGCTAGCTGTTGTTTAAGATTTGTTCTAAACATGGGTACTTTGGGAACAGCTCTAACAGCCTCTTCCCACAATGCTTTAATATCATGTGTCATAACTGTTTTGTCTTTCTTCCTCAGGAGATTAGTCTGCTGGCTTCAAGCCAGTCAAGCTAAGTCAACAATGTGTAGTTTTGAGTGACATATCTGTAATAGACCATTCATTCAACTGTCATTTATTAGGTATGCCACACATGTACCAAGTGCAAGGTTATGACCATACAATGCTTGGAAGGGAGACCACACACACACATATGCACATGCACACACACCACTACATACCACACACAGACACACATGTACCATACACATACACATACACACACTCACACCATACACACATACACACATACCATATACATACACACAAAGAGAGAAAGAGAGACTTCATCCACGTCACAGTCCCCCACAATTTGTAGGCTTTGTTCAAATACTTGTGCTGTATCCGGAAAAGTGGACATTGGATTCCAGGTAACACAGAAGGAATGTGATCAGTTTATTTGCACAGAGAACAAATGACACACAATTTACCTTAATCAAGTAGCCCAGAGGGCTATGTGGAAGTTACATAATAAACTTAGATATTGGAAAATTTCTCTGGTGGCAGTGCATGATGGTCTGAAGGGAGATAGAAGGGGTGAGAGGATTTATGATGAGGGACCCTGGGGGATGAGGAGGATGACAGAGGCCATGGTTGTGGCAATGGATTGTCTCTATGCAATTGGCAGTGAAAAGTGGGGAGGATACTGTGTGAATTGATTTTAAAATCTGATTTAGAGAAATGGAGAGGACCATATGGAGAAAAGCCAAAGAACTATTCAGTGACTCTCCTTTTCATATAACAGGAAGAAAACAGGGGGGTGGGGGAAGGACTTCACAATTTATCATGAGAGGAAGAAAGATTAAAAACAACAGTGAAGAGTGAGTAAACAACGACTGTTGCAGCGCAGACAACAAGCATCTTTTGAAAGTACAGGACACAAAGCACAAACCCCACCAGATGAGGGGGACACATCTGTGGTCCCAGCCTTCATGATGCTGATACAGAATGCCTGGGTTACATAGCAAAATCCTGTCCCAGTAAAACCAAAACAAAACAGGACATGCCAATGAAATGAACCCTGTCTTCTCAGGCCCGGGCTGCCTTCAAACCACTTGAGGGATATCATATGCTATTCTTCCTCAAACAGAAAAGTCAGAGCAGTTTTCCACAGCCATGTACTGGATAGTGTTTCATTATGTGGGAGACCATGTGCCTTGCCCCTAAGATAATGTCTCCAGAGGTACTTTGGTTTTGACCTTCCACAGCCTCAGCTCCTAACTGCTCCCCACCAGGTGGAGATTCTGGACAGCTGAGTGCAGATAATGGCCACAATGCAAAGGTGTGGGCTCCTGAGGGCATGCGACACACCATGGTGTCACATGCATAGACACCCTGAAGAGAAGAATGAAATCAGCTGTCCTATTTGGGATGGTTTTTTGTCCTGAGAAGCAAAAGAGCAGAGGAGACATTTGGGACAACCTGAGTTCCTGGTCCTTATTACCCCTAGCATCCACTCATCATGTGAAGAAGTATTTTAATCCAGCAACACGATTATTCTGGCTGGAACACAGACACACCATAGCACACACCTTTAATCCCAAACATTGAAGAAGGTAAAGTTAGTTTGTAGAGGGAAGCACCAGTTTTGAAAGTGATGTCTAATTGAGAGACAAACTGACACATCAGAGAAAGATTAGACAGAATATGATAAGCCCAACTCTCACAAGAAAGAGGAGAAGAGAGGCAACTTCAGCGAGAGCATCACAAAGGGAGAAAGGAGGCAGTTTTACCGGGAGAGTTTTTCAGAGACAGGTTGCAGAGAGAATAAGCTAGACACAGTTGAAAACTGAACATGCCAGAGAATGAGGAGCTGAAAGATTAGAATAGATTATTAGAGTTAGTTTGGGGCCAAGAACAGCAATTCAGAGAAGCTGAGAGAAGCCAGTTTGAATCAGTAAACTTGTAGAGGAGTTTGGGCCAGAATGTGAGTTCAACTAGCCGGCCAGAATTCAGAAAGAGCTAAAAATGGTAAGCTTATGCAACAGTAAGTCTCAGAAGCTGAAAGCATTCTAGGCCTAGATTAGATTGTAAGGAGCCTAGAAGCTTCCAGGACTAAGCCTAGGTTAGCAGATGGAGATGGAAAGCCTCTGAAATGGCCATTGCAACAGGCGAATAAAAGTTACATTTACAAACATGAATGTTGGAACACTCATTTCCTTGCCTCACAAGTACTTATAGCCTCTTTACACACACACACACACACACACACACACACACACACACACAAAGGGTAAAACAAAATCAGATTAACTGGTGTGGGGAAATGGGGGGAAGGACAAAAAGGATCCAAATTTGCCCAGGGGATCAAAAATGGCTCTCGAGAGAAGCACTTGCTTGAGACTGTGCTGAAGCATCAGCAGAAATGCTTATCTATCCATGTATTTGTTCACCTTCCCATCCAGCCATCTACCCATCCATGTGGGACCCTCCCCCGTAGAGTATAGCCTTGGGCCAGACAGGTGTTTATCCTAAGAATTAGCTACATGATGTCAGGAGGTCAAGTGGTACAAGGGGAGCTCATTTAAGAAAAAAAAAAACCCTAATTCTGAAGTCAGGACCATTATATTGAGGATACGGGATGGATGTAGGACAACACATCAGAGATAGAATGTTCTGGAAGACACAACTGGAGTCAGCTCTAAGGGAAGACCTCAGAGAAACTCCCTAGAGCATAGCACCCAGGGGCAGGAGCCTTGCCCAGCAGGTCAGGTCCACAGCACCTCCCATTGGTATCTAGGTTCTACTGTCTGATCCCCAGTCCTGCCCTCTCCCATCTTTCAAGCCTCTCACAAGTCCACAAATATACACTAATTAGCACTTCCATGTTAATTAATTTTCTGTTGCTTATGTAAGCAATGAGACTTCTGTTCTCCTGATGATCTCTTTAGGTAAGTTTGTCTACAAATTAAATCCTATTATATCAAATTAACATAGAATGTCAATCATGAAAGTACATCTGAATGCACAGTTTCCCCTGCTGCACCCTTAGCCTTAGAGATGGTCCCCCACCACAAAGAGATACTTAAAATAGAGGAAACATTGAGGGGACTGCATACTTGGACACCAAAACGATTTATTATGAAAGTCATTTTAACAGTGTGACAGCGTATTTGTGTCTATTTCTGCATGGATTCACCAGACAAGGGCATGAGTATCTCAAACCTCAGAAGTAAACAAGGTTAGGGATGGGGAGAAAATTCATCTGGTTGGCGTTCGCCTTGCAAGTAAACCTGAGTTCAGGCCCCAACACAAACATAAGAAAGCTGGAGGTGGTGGCAAACCCCTGTAATCTGAGCAGTAGGGAGTTGGAAACAGATCTTGGAGCTCACCGGCCAGCCAGCCAACTCTACTTGGTGCATCACAAGTCAGTGAAAGACCTTGTCTTAGAAAAACAACATCTGGTTCCTGAGGAAAGACAGCTGAGGTTGTCCACTGGCTTCTACACACAGGTGCCCACACATGTGCATCTGTACCCACGGAAACACGTGCATCTGTACACACGGGAACATGTGCAAAGGAAACAGGGCCACTGTGATGGTTCCAGAACTAACCCCCCTCCCCCCCACCGCAACAGCTTAAAGAGGGCCTACTAACCTAAGTCAAAAATCACATTCCTACTCATGCACTGAACGGCAACAGTGAAAAGTTCACTTCTTTTGATAAAGAGTGTTCAACAGAGGACTAAGTCCAGGACGGGGTGAAGACCATCCACAGTTGGTGGGTCCTCAAGGAGAGGACAGTGAATTGCCTCTAAGTGAGCCGTAGGCTAGTTTATTTAGCTGTATGTTCACTGGGCAAATGTGCAGAGCTCCAAGGAAGAAACACAACAGAATTGAGGCTTTGAGGTTTGGAATTATAGTATTAACTATTAAGAATGCAAACATGAGGGTGGAGAGATGGCTTATCCCAAAGGACCTGGATTCAATTCCCAGCACCCACATACTGATTCACAACCATCTTTAACTCCACTTCCAAGATCTTCCCCTGACCTCCATGGGTACCAGGTATGCAGATGGTGCATGAACATATATGCAGGCAACACACTCACACACATAAGGTAAGAATAAATAAATCTTAATTAAAACAATGCAAACTCTGCCCCTCTCTTGATGTGAGCAGTGTGAAATAAACTATTGGCAGCCCTTGAAACTCCTCTCAAGTGCTGCAAAGATCAAATCCTATATAGGCTGTTCAGCTCGCTCCCTGGCAAAGTTGGGTACTTTAAAGCCGGAACAGCTGCTGTGGGCTGAGCTCACATGCAGACCCTAAGTCTGGTTAGGCCACTGCCAACATACTTGGTCAAAACAAGGCCAGGCCCATTCTCCTGGGATGACCCTGAGCCACCATGACTTGTGTCCTCATACAGGGAGACCTTTAGGTACAGACCCAGAGAGAAGCCAGAGAGCATGCACTTGTTCTTGGCACACTCTTTACATGACCTCTCCTACAGCCTTGGCCAGAAGCACATGCCTGGGCAGAAACATCTACATGGCTGCCCCCAAGAAGGGCACCTCTCCAGTAAGGGGCACTAACGAGAAGAGTTCTCTTGGACTTCAACATTTCCCTTAAGTCAAATGTTTTCTTAAGATTCCGTAGCAAGGTTGTCACTCACTAATAGGTCAGTAATCCCGAATCTCCCCAAGGAAGTCCCAGCTGGCCACAATCATAACCTTTGCATATAACGATGTTTATATGATCAGTATTAGAATTTTTGCCAACAGGTCAGTAACTGTGAAGGAGACCCTGCTGGTCACAGCCGTGACCTGTTTGTACTTGATGCTGTTCATATCATCAGTGCTGTTAGAATTATAGCCATGTACACACACATTCACAGTTGCTACCCAGTGTAAAGGACAGGAACGCAGAGTACAGACTAAAGAATCACCTCACATACAGATCTAGGTTGCTCTGTGTTACAAGAACAGAATGAAGTTGTGGGGACCTCATAAGCATCCTTGTGGTGTCTAAATGTTGACAGACAGGCACTCAATTAACTCTCATTGACCAAGGTCAGTCACTGACATTTAGCTGCCAGGCTTGAAGTTCAATGGGTCTTAATGTGTTATGTTCCTCCACCTTACTGGTTTACTGGTTTAAGGGTCTTTTAAATAGTTCCCAAACTCATCAATGTTAGATACACCACATACTCCATGTTTATAACCCACCCTTCCCCAGCACATGCTCTGCATGCATCCCCCAACCTCTATCACATCACCCTGATGTTGAACATACTGATAAGAAGACATGGTTCCAATCCTTCTGGGGCTAAGCTTTTTCCTGTCAGTAAAGCGGCGTAAGCAGGGATATATCTTCTCTATAAGTATCCACGAATGACATATACACAGAATCACACATGGGACCACATGCATATGCACATGGAGCTGTATCAGTGTATACCTAGAACCACACTCAAGTGCACATGTAGTTATACATAACCACACATAGAACTATATCAGCTTGTACATAAAACCACATGCATGTGCACATGGAACCACACACATGTACATATGGAACAATACACCTATATAGAGTAATACAAAGAAGGTTGTGAGTATATAGGCCGGTCACACATATGCATGTAAATGCATGTGTGTACCTGGAACTGCACATGTATGCACATGAAAGCACACAAGAATGCACATGAAGCTATAAAAGTGTATCTAGAACCACAATTGTGTACACATGTGCCCACATACATACATGGAACCACACATATGTGCATATGGAATCACATCAATCTGTGCCTAGAAACACAGACACACATGTGTGACCATATACATGAATAAACATGAAATAGGATAAGTGTACATATAACCACACTCATGTGCATGTGATGCCACATATGTATGCATATGGAATCACACTTATACACACAGAAGGACATATAATGTATATACACACAATGTGTATCTAAAACTATGTATGTATATGTGCATGGAGATACACATGTGTACACAGAAGTCACACATCAATGCACATGGAATGATAGTAGCATGTACCTAGAACTATACACATTTGCAAATGGAACTATACATGTATAGACATGGAAGTACATATGTGCTCACAGTGACCTTGCTCATGAGAGTCAGTAGGAAGAAACAACCCAAATGTTCAAGAAGTAAGGAGATGGATAAATAGGACATTCCTCTACCATGAATCACTTTCCCATAAAATGTCCTGGAAAAGTACTGACACACTTTTACCACACAGATGACCTTGAAGAACACTATGAATGTGAGAGTGGCCAGCCCTCTGGTGCAGACACTGCACAAACACATGAACACCAAGAACAGCAGGTCCATTGGGATAGAATATGGGATAGAATAAGAACCATGGGGTTGGGAGAGCCTAGAACTGGAGTGACAAGCTCTGGGTATGGGTCTTCATTAGGGGAGATAGAAGCCTCTTGAAAATGGCAATTATGATTACACAACTCTAAATGCACTAAAACCCACCAACTGCAACACTTTAAATGGCGAAACTAAGTATTTTAATTCTATCTCAATATGAACACTTAAAGACATAACTGAAATCAGAGAGTGCATGATATCCCCAGAAAAGTGATGGAATATATGCATAGACTTCTCTTCTGTCCAGAGAGAAAAGGTGTATCCCCAGACATGGAAGGACCAGAACAGGCTCTATATGGAAGTTCACTGTGGTCCAACACCGGCTACCTGACATCCATCACTCATTTCTGTGGTTTACCTCATCTGAGCCCCACGGGTCCTCAGGCTAATCAATTATGTCCCAACTTGTACCTGAAGGGTATGTCCTGAGTTTCATGACGCCTAGCTCTGAGAGCCTCCCACTGGTAGCCATCAGATACTGCGTAGAGAACACAGGATTGATGGAAGACAGGGAAAGGGGCAGGTGACTGCCCTCAGGTCACACTGGTGGCCACTGCACTGGACAGGCAGGGCTTGGAAAATCATGGAACGGATTGGTCTAGAAAGAGCTCTCCTTCAACCCACACATGAGCTTATGGTTTCAGGGAAACAAGAAGACAGCCCAGCTCGGGCTCTCTGTACAAGGCCCCTGCTAAATTCACACTACTCAGGACTGAGTCCTTTGGCATTCCTAGGCTTGCAGTCTGGCCACCTTCCAGTGGGAGGTAGGGAGGATGGACACTTAGTTACAGGTACTTGATGAGGTGACCAGCCACCAACCTGTCATAAACTGATGGCACTGAGTAAAAATTGTTGGATTTGTTCTCAAATAAAGGTAAAATGAATTCAGGATGACCCGCTTGCTCTTTTGATGGCCCCCTTTAATCCCTAAAGCAATTCTTTTATAGACTATAACTCATATTAGAAGGGAAACTGGACTTGTCCTGGAAGACTAGCCTTTGCTCCTCAGCTGCCCACAGCCAGCTGTCCTTCAGCTCACCATGCTGAGGTGCATGACATTGCTTCTAAAATGAAGGCTGTGCTGCCCACATCTCATGTACTTTAACTCATATCACACCATCACACCGCAAATGCATACAGTCGGAGGTTATAGACTGTTCACAGACACACAAAGCCATCACCACCACATTTCATCATACAAAACTCTCTACTTACTGTTCCCACCTATGTCCTCCCAGCCCGATCCACCAGGGTCCATTTTCTAACCTGGCAAACTCACCCATATAGATGTCCCCTATAAAAAGGTAGTACACAGCAAACGGCCTTCAGTGACTGGCTTGCTTATGGGTCACTGTGTTTACAAGACTTGCCCATGTCATATCGTTGGACTTGTCTGTGGTAGGACGTCCCACAGTTTGCTGATCCATTTCTAGGCTGGTACACTTTGCAGTTATCATAAACACCTCATTGATGGGCATATGTGAGTTTCTGCACACATATGTGCTTGCATGCCTTTTGGATTCACATGCAAGAGTGGGACTGCTGGGCTTTGTGGTACCTCTGTGTTTAACTATTTGAGAATCTGGCAAAACATTCCATAAAATGCTATACCATTTTATGTTTCCGTCAACAGGTTCTGAGGGTCTTATCTCTCCATGTCCTCCCTAACACTTACTAATTATCTGGATTTTTAGTTACAGCAGCAGTTCTCAACCTGTAGGTCATAACTGTTGGAAACACATATTTCTAACTATCTTAGGGATGTCCAACTATAAAATTCTTTTCTACTTTATAACTGTAATTTTGCTACTGAGTGGCATCTCAGTTCCTAAGGCCATCAGAAATATGTGTTTTCCAATGGTCGTGACCCACAGGTTGAGAACTGCTGAGTTACAGCTGCATCCTATAGAAGAGCAGTCAGTGTTCTTAACTGTTAGCGATCTATCCAGCCTTTCATTTTTCCATTTTTGAAACGTAGGCAACCTCGATCTTGGCAAGGACTTGCATCTACAGATAGACTTATTCTAAATAATGGTCAATTGTTTCATCTGATCCATAATCATTTTTAATGACTTAATTTATTCTTCTTCACTTTCTTTCAACAATATTTTGTATCTTTTACTATCCGTTACATGTTATATTTTTGTATATTGTTTACTTTTGGATTAGTTTTTGAAATCACACATGAATACAATGACTTGTTGAAATCTGATGTTTCTACTGTGCTGAAGATCTAACGCAGGTCCTCAGGCATACTACTAGGCAATGCTCTGCCAAGGTGCCATACCTCCTAAAATTGATTTTCACATGAACTTCTTGTGTTCTACAACCTTGTTGAGCTTGGGTATCATTTTTATAATGTTCTTAGGGTTTCTACACTATTTCATGTTGTCTGCAGATAGATGCTGCTCTCTTTCCTCCATTATGTACAATGTACTTATGCTGTGCACACACACACACACACACACACACACACACACACACACACACACACAAGTACTACAGTGTCTCCAGCCACTTCTCTGCTGACAGTCATGCAGAGTGATACCGTATTTGGGCTATCTGTGACTAGTGCATGGTATGCACAGTGCAGATCACTTTTGTGAGGTGGTGATTTAATTGCCCTCGTTACATTCCTAGAAGAGACTATTGGTTGGGCGTTGTATCTAATAAGGTGCTAATATAGACAATTTATAAAGAACTGAGAAAACTCAAATGATTTCATCGAAAAATAGACAGAGGATCTGAACAGGAAGTGCTTCAAAGTCACAAAAGCAGTCAGTGTGTGACAAATTGCTCTGTGGCATTTCCTATCCAACCCTAAAGAGGCATCTCTACAACCTGCTAGGATGGTGGTGATAAACTTTGGAGATGCCACCTGCAGGCCAGGGTATGGAGAAAGCTATCCCTCCCTGTGTGTTAAAGGGAAGCAAGTAAGATCAGCACCACAGAAGGCAAAGGCAATTTAACCTCATTTATGGTGTGCAATGCCAGGCTTGTGTGTGTTTGTGATGAGAATGGCCAGTCAGTGCTGATTATTACCAAGCACGGACTTCTATACTTGCTGTCCTGTGGTGAGAAACTCAAACCTACATTTCTAGTTCCTAACCTTTGATCAGAAGGCTAGTGTCTCAAGATGCACTTGTCCCTGAACTGTGTCTTCCTCTGGTCCTCATGTGTTACATGACCTCCGGCTACTCTGCTCAGAGGTTCCCATTTGGACACCTTTAGCAATTTGTGGCTGTTGCAGAATCTGTCCATTCCATCGGGGTCAGCACATTGACTTGCCCAATGTTGTGCACCTCTCATCATTCTTTCTGAAAACTGACTTTAAGTAAATGTGAACTAGACCTAACACAGTATTTACCATTAGCGTGAGTATGAGGGACACCATGTCTAGCTCATGCATGCCCAGTGTGACTCGGGCTGAGCCCTACTTCCTTCTGAACATGCTGAACCACTAAAGGAGTCCTATGCCTCACTCCCCACCTTTATCCTCTCTATGACGATAATCACCTTCTAGGCTCTGTATTTTCTCAATTCTGGATATTCTATTTATGTTATACAATCCAGGACATTTTGGCTTATTTCGTGTAGTATAATGTTTTGGGGAATCCCTACTGGGATTCCAAGACTGGTTTACTTTCCTGGCTGTATAATATTTCACTCCATGTATACACCATATGCTGTCTAGCTACTGTCAGCTTACATCCACTGTTTCCACCTCGGGTTACACTGTGACTAAAAACGTGTGTGTAGTACTTCAACAGGTTCCTGGTTCCAACTCTTGTACAGATATGTGGGTGTGGGATTCAGTTATTATAGGTTTCCCATTTCACAGACAGCCGAAACTTGAAGCTATTTTTCACAGATGGTAAGTATTGAAACACCTACGAGGAGGGCACCAGAAGGCCACAAATTCTCCATGCTTCCATCAAAGCTTATTTCCTGGCATGTGGGGTTATCTCCCCTGTGGTTCTGAGATGCATTTCTCTTACAACTAACGATTTTGATCAACTTATCACAAACTTGCATCAGTGCATTTATTATTATTATTTTTAGAGAGAATGTCCAAGCCGTGGGCAGTTTTTAAATGAAGCTGTCATTTTTTTTTCTTTTGGGTGGGATCACAGACATTCTTCAAAGACTATGACTAGTATTAACAATTCTTTTTGTTTCTATAAGGTTGCTAATATGTCCTTTTTTAAAATTCCAGATTTTAGTAATTTGAAGTGTTCCTTATCCTCTTCATCAGTTAATTAAGGTTTGACAGTTTAGGTTATCCTTTGGAAGAGCTGTATCTTGCTTTCACTGTTATCTACATCTCATAAATTTCTGCTTCATGTTTACACAAAGTAGTTGTAAATACAAAATAAAATCTAGAAGGCTAAAGGGCCTTTACAATGAAGTAGACACCTTCTGGAGGTTCTGTGTTCTTAGGATATTACATGAAAATGTGTTCTGGGCTATGGACTTACAAATACACCCACTCACTTGTTTCAGCACATGAAAGAGCTGGCCCTCATTCATCCTTGTACCCCGGTGTGCTGCCTATAGTGAGGAGCTGAGTATTAGAGAAATGCTAACGATGGGAATATTTTTGTCACATGCTGCTGCCGTGGCTATTCTTTCTAGATAATAGGCTCTCTAAGATAATAGTCTCCTAAGGATCATCCACTTTAAACTCTGCCAACCAGAAAGCCTGAACACACTGCATGCCGATCATGCTTTCGTTCATTGCTTTACTTGAATCTGCCCTCCTACCGTGACATCAAAAGGACACAGAGGCAGGAATGAGCAGAAGTAGATGGAGGGCAACATCATCGGTGCTTGTGTGACAAAATTGCCTCTTTTACCTTCCCCAGGGCTTGCAAGCAAATCTGTCTACAGTATATAGACGCTGGGTAAGTGTCGGCATCCGCTGGGCCACTGACTTACTATCAACTAAATCAGTACTTAGATGCCACCAGGTTAATTAACCCCACTGAATTTTGGCAAAACTGAGTGGTCACATGAAAACCCCTCCATGATGAAGGAAGAGGAATAAACACCCAGAGGGATTCGTGCAAAAACAACATTCACACTTCCTTTTAAAAATTACTGGGGGAAGCCAAGTGGACCAGCTACTCTCTGTGTATGTTTCACTGGCATTTGAGCTGCATGCAGCTTTTAATAAATCATATCTCTAAAGGAAAGAGGAAGCAAAGATCAACACCCATGAAACTGTTTTTCTCATCAGCCCTTCTTATGTAACAGGGTTTTTTCTTTAATATTTCAAACTTTTAGTCATATGAGGAGGAAAGAGGAATGTCATCCTCCCACTAATTGGTTCACGGCAATTTTTCCTATTCCCACAAAAGCAGCAATCTCTGGTTGGGGTTATAGAGATGACATTATTACCTCTTGCAGTAACGTGGCTAGCCATGCCTGTGTTGGATCAAGGCCTTTGTTTACCTTGATTATTTTATTATTTTACCCCCAACTAAGGCAGAATAGAATTTATACTGTCATCATCATGTCACTACTTTTTACTTCCAGCTCAGGAAATTAGAGCTTTTGGTGAGAAGAGATGGGTGTGCATCCAGAGATGAGAAACACAATCATCACGTGGTAGTGAGGATTATGCAATACAGTTTAGGGAGACTATATACCTCCAGATATAGATATTAATATAGATAGAGAAACAGAAACAGATAGATAGACACAGACAAATAGATATATAGATAGATGATAGAGAAGATAGGTATAGATAGGTAGGTAGATAGATAGGTAGGTAGGTAGATAGATAGATAGATAGATAGATAGATAGATAGATAGATAGATGTATTTAGTAGTTAAAATCTAATTCAGGAACCCAGGATACTGAGGCAGGAGGTTTGCATGGCATACCACATAGAAAGTCACAGTTTCTCCCACCTAAGACAGAGACAAGCTGTTCTGTTGTCACTGCTGAACCTCAGGGTGACTTTGCCCCTGACACTCAAACCTGACACTGCCCAGCAACTTCAGCAAAATGTGTGTCAGGCACATATATTATCCTCTCCAGAAACGTTCTCAAAAACAAGAAAAAGACATCAGACTCCTCCTTCATAGATTCAGAAGTTCATGAGTTGCTGTTTAGGACTGATTACAGCCTACACACTGATTACAGATTACACGTACACACTGCTTGGTTGGCTTCCAGACTCTGTCCTCAGCATCTGTCTCCATGAGAGTAGACATGGACAGGCCTATTCCTAAACCAGAGACCCCCGTCATCCATGACAGACACAGGCTTACCAAGAAGGCAGCTGAGGCACACACTATTGTAGCTTGATTCTCCTACTCATAAAGTCTGTACCGAGCTCCCCAATTTGACTTGGGCAACTTCTATTTTCCTGCCTCTATTTCCATTTGTTTTGCATCGAGTTTTATTAAAGTTCCACGGTTCTTCTTCCTCCATGGTGGTTTTGTTGCTTCCTACATAGACCCAGATTACCCCACCTCACCCCCTTTATTTCTGTTAATTTTGCTGTTTCTAGGAGACACTGAGAAGGAAGTAGGGAGTGAGTCAGGAGCAGGCTTCTATCTTGAAATAGGATTGTTCTGCGCTTTAAGCATATGTTCTCGTGGGAGGAGGTATACATATGCCCCACTAAGCTTGGGTTGTGGCCATATGTGGAAAACATCAGCAGCAACATATGGCTTCTAATTCATTAGAGAATACCATGTGTAACTCAAGGGCAACAGTGGTGGGGAGAGCAGATATTTACTTGAGCAGTGTCTAGAATGACTCCGCACATGTGCTAAGAGCCAAGAAGAGTGTTAATGAGTGATACTCTGTGTTACATAGTGCTCAGCCTCATCCACCACACAGACAATGGGAGAAACAGGCACTGTTAATTAACTGAAGAGGCTGCAGAGCGATCAGAGAGGCAAAGCTCAAAAGAGCAACTAGAGTTTCTAGAACCAGGCTTGCTGGTTTGAAGTCTGACTGCTGTTTTCACTTTCATCACTGCCTCGGTTTCTTATTTTTACAGAAGAGAACACACTGGTGTTTCAGGACACTTGTACACAGATATACCAAGCTCTGAGGCTCAGAGTAGGTAATGTGTTGCAACTAAACTGTCCAAACAAATAGCTGAACACTTGTAGGTTGAGACCACCCCAGGAACATCCAGTGCCTGTAGACACCGGAGCTTCTTGGTCTCTACCTGGAGAGGGACACATCTGTCTTGTGGGTCTGAGAACATTTCAGCATAATCTTCTGTCAGGGTTCACGTGGATCCTAAGCTATAAGGACTCTTGCCTGCATAGACTCTGCTCTAAGGACCCTGGGCAGCCTCAACTCTAGAGTATAAGGGCCTTGGGCTGTATGGACTCTCACACTGGGCTATAAGAGACTTGCTCTGTGGGGACTCTGGGGTACACAGACAATGCCTGTGGGAAGCCTGGGAAGCCTCACAGACCCTGAGCTGTGAGGACCTTCGGCTATATAGACTATCGCCATGGGCTGTAAGGACCATGGGAACACATCCCCTCCCTCAGCTGGGGAGGTCTATGTAACTTACCCTGCGGAAGGAATCACTAACCTCATGAGGAATGCTATAGTTTGCTCAGATTGGGGACATGGTGGTGTCAACCTTCAGTGGTGGAGAAGACTACTACAGAAGATAACCTAAAGCTATCAGTGCTGTGGCCCTGCTGGCTGTGGACAGCTGGTTGTCCAGTGCAGATGCCTGAGGACAGGCTTGGGCTTGCATTGGGTTGGTTCTGAGTGTGTGTATGGAAATAAACCAACCTCCACATGGAGTCCTAATCCCATCCAGCGGAATGCAACAACCCGATATAGCAAAGAAAGCAGACTGTCAATATCACACAAAATAAAATCGCTTTCACAGCTACTCCCTGGAAAGTAGTTCTGAAATGTTTCTCTTTGATCATGAAAGTAACTCATTTGAGACTCATTCAGAATGAGTCTGAGTAGTTGTGTCTAGAATTGGCCCTCACCCTCCACCCTGCCCCATCACTGACGGCAGGAGATGGTAGCCCAGCTCAACTCCTACGTCCGCTGCAGGAGGGCCAATGACTTGGGGGCCTCAGCATTGTGATGGGGGAGTAGAGTACAAGGGCCTATGGCAGAGCTGGCTGCACACAGCTTCACTCAGGAGCCTCAGGTGAGATTTGGCATTTTAGTTGCACAAAGGTCTAGAAGAACATTTTCCCTTCACTGTGATAAGGCACTGAGGAGGCCACCAGTCCACTCATCATGGCCAGCCCATCTCCATCCCCAAGAGGGGCCTAGAGGTGAGACAGGACCCCATTCATTTAGGACCTGTCCCTTAACCATGTCCTGAATCAGAGCTGGGGACAGACACAGTGAAAGCAAAGACTCCTTGCTGAGGTCGTGGGAAAGGCAGCCAAGTTCTGCACCATTCACAAAAACAAGGTGTTCCTTGTGGCTTAGCTGCAGGATGCAGTCCCATCCGTAGGCATCCATATCCAGCCCTCTGGAAGGCAGCACCCTGAGGCATGGGGTAGGTGACCGAGCAGCTATATGGCTGGTGACCTGGGACGGAGCACAACTTCCCGAGGTCACCAACCTTAGGATGGACAGACACTATGGTGAAAGCACAGACAGTTTTCATTTTAACAGGCACATTTGAGTTTTTCACTTGGCCTTTATGCTGCTTTTAAAGATTAGGGACTGCGATCAGGATATAAAGTGGAATTTAAGAATAAAAAGAGGGGGATAAAAAGGAAAGCAAAGAAGAGAACACCCATGTAAAAGATTGAAAGTACCTGGTGGCAGCTGGAATTGTGGAAATGGAGGTGGGGGAGCCTATGCAAGGGGTGGCTTTTTTTCCATGAATAAGTTTTATGATTCACTTAAAATATGTACATGTAAAATGACTTTGATAAAAAAATAATTTTACACAAAGTATAGATTAGAAAAAGATAAATAAAGATTCTTACACTTATCTTACACTTATCTTGAATAAGACATGTGGATTTGCATCCACCCCTTCTCTAGAAGAGACCCACTGGAAATGTTTCCTAAATATAGAAAGTCTTGGTCTTATTACTTCCTTAGTACTTAGGCTACTACAGCTAGCCCAGGGTTTAAGTATATCCTCCAAAGGCCTCAGGGCGGCAATATTGGAAGGTGCTGAGACTCTCAAGAGGACCCCAGGTCCCTTGAAGAGATGCTTGGTTCCTTGGAGACAGACCCTGTGAAGTGAGTTGTTACCACAGCCTGAGTCTGACCCCTGAGCCTCTCTCAGGCTTGGTGATGTGGTCCCCTCCCCACACACAGATTGTCCCCACTGTCACAGTCGTTAGGGACTCAGACTTGAGTCTGAGGTGCTGTTTGAACTTTCATCCTCCCAAACTATGAATGGGAACAAACTCAAATGCCTCAGGTATTTCTTTATACTGAAGGGTCACTAATACAAATTTATTGTTATAATGGGTTTTTATTGGATAAAAATTTATGTAGCAGGGGGATCCTTTGATGTATTTTATGTGGTTGGGGGAGTATGGTGTCACATCTGAGAACACAAGAGTCTTATTTCTACTGGTCTTTTATTGCCCTTGAACTCAGTAGACATGACTTGATCTAGTGACCAGCTCTTGAGTAAAGATTCTTCATCCTGTTGGAATCAATGTTGGACTAGGGATGCCTTATCAGATATCTTGCCACAATGCACATAAGAAAAATGGACAGTAAGCTGTATCAAGTGAGGGCCAATCTCTCTACAATGCACTCCAGGAAAATGGACAGTTATATCAACTGTGGGCTAGACTAGAAAACAACTATTGACCATTTTTGTAGAGATTCATTTGAATAGTATAGACTGGAGGAAATCTCTGGAATTGGTGGCTTTGAAGAGCAAGTCAAGGGATGCAGGGATGAGTCACAGGGGCCTGGAATCCAGGATTCCATGAGAGATATTTCAATGCCCAGCAAGCCCGTGCCATTGTAAAACAAGCCGCACATCTGATAGGCAGTATCTTTTCTTCCCCTACGTCTGCTCATGTACCTTCCTTACCTGCGTGCATGTGAAGCAGGTGCCAAACACCACTGCCAGTGCCACTCAACTCCTCTATGACAACATTGCCACCAGATCCTGGTAGACCTCCTGGGAACTATAAATAAGAGGACACAGGAGTAAAGCCAAGAAATGTAGAAAAGGTCAGTAGCCAGGCTTGCATTCTCATTAGGAAGTCAGGAACCAGTGTAAGCTGGAAGATAGACACAGTAGCCAACCCCTATGATCCCAGCACTCAGGGACAGTGATAAGGTGGGACAGAAGTGATCTAGTGAAATATGATTTTTTTTTATCTTAAGAGAGGATTCATTTGTTTTCTTTCCTGGATTCCTGTCATACAAGGTCTAAAGCCTCGATGTGACGCACTGAAGAATGTCCCCTAAACTGATGTCACAGCCCCGACCCCCACTGTAATGTCTGGAGTCAGGGCCTTTAGAGGATCACCAAAGCCAAATGATGTCACAAATGTGTTGTTAGTCCAGTCTGACTGATGTCCTCACAGGAACAGAAGGCACAGCTGGGGCACACAGTTAGGGAAAAGGCCGTGTGAGGTCACCGCAGACAGGGCTGCCCTCAGTAAAGGAGGAAGACCTGAACAGAAACCAGCCCTCCATATCTCAGTCTCAGAATTCCAACCTCAGGGCATTGAGAAGACAAATTACTATTTATTAAACAATGCAGCACACAGCATACTGTCATAACCCATCTGACTAGCATGCTTGGAGTTTTGCGAACTGCCTGCTACACTAACGAGTTGACTTATGGTAGCCCGCAGATGCTTCAGGATGGGGCTGGTTCATCATGAGAACATGAGTGTGATTATATGATAGGGTTTTGTCTTTGAATTGGAGTGACTGACAGGAAGAAGAAAGGGCTAGAGATGGGTTCAAGTCATGTAGCTACCCATGTCTACATTCTGGAGTTCCCATGAGAAACGCGGCACCCAGCTCTAGATGCATCCCCATTGACAGACGCTCAGGCTTCCCAGACTCCAGGACCCAACATGCACCTCATCAAGTTCCAGGTATCTTCTTATGGACTTTAACGATTTCAAAATGCCTTAATGTAATACGCAATAAAATTAACATTTGTAATAGTTCAGCCTCAAGAAGTTTTACAAAAGAGTTCCAGCAGATTTTGTTACACTTTTGTGAGGCATGTTTTGACATCCCAATCTCCACTGGAAAAAAGGTGAAGGGACAAGAGGGCAGGCCACATGCCCAAGACTTCCCCACAGGAGAGAATCAGTGATGACCGTGGCCCATGGCCAGATCCCAAGGATAGGATTATTTCCTCAATGCAATTCACATTTATGCATCCAAGTCTAAGAATCAAGCACTCAAAGTGTTTTCATAAGTATCTACTTTAATGTAAAACAAGTTTGTTTGCTTGTTTAATTTGCTGTCAATTGAAGACAAAACAGACTTAAGTTTCTGACTTGCTCTGGTCCTGGCTCAGGAGCAGCAGAGCATGGTGGGAAAGGGTGCATGTGCACAAGGCTGTGGCCTCCTCACACAGCTGTGTGTCTTAAGAAAAAGCCTAGATAGGGCGTCTTCAAAAACCTCAAGAGATCTGCAGAATATGGCATTCAAAGATGTTTTCTTAACTTAAGATTTTTGATATCGAGACATGTCAGCTCCTGACAGCACCTCCTATTCTACTCCAAGTAGAAGATGAGCATCGAAGAATCTCCAGTGGGAGATGATTAAATTAGTTGCAAGCCTATCTCTCGGCAAGAAAAATCCCTTGCTTCAACTGTAGACAGACTGCTGTCCAAAAAGGACAAAACTTGGAAGTAGGTAAGTCGACAGCCTAGCTCTGCCAAGACAGGGTAGGTAAGTCCTTCATAATTTCTGCTCTACAATCAATGTGTGTCAGAGAAACGGGGCCAAACGGCTGAAGATTGATGCTGTAATGTATGGAGAGAAAATGGGAACTGTCTAGGCAGCCACTGGTATGTCATTTCTTAGTTTTGGAAGCTGCAGGCCCTGCACTTCCTATATAATCAGATATATTTATCCCTCTCAGGTCTCTGAGGTGGTTGAAGAATAGATAGCTAGAGTCTCATAGTTAAATTTTGAGTTGTTTAGGAATCAAGAGGGTGTTCTGGATCTAAGAAGATATTTTTAAAATTGTGAGGCAAATTAGTATGAAAACTGAGTTAGATATAGAACTTTAAACACATGGAGATGGTTAGATAGTAGAATGTTAAAGTCAGGTGCCAAATACATATGGACTGGATATTGGGAATGTATGCTAAGCCATATAACTCTTATAATTGTGGCCTATTTATTTCTGCTGTTTTGTATTGTATTTATTGTTATAAGAGAAAGACCATTTGTTGGACTGAAAGGGGGAGCTGTTGGGGAAAAAAGATATACCTTAAACTAAAACAAAGGGTAGAGGATGGGGGGTTGAGGGGGAAGAGGGTGGAAGGGTGGGACAGGAGGGGGGAGTAGGGAGGGGATTGTGATTGAGATGTAACTTGAAGAAATAAAAAATAAATTATTAAAAAAGCTTTTCCTTTGCCAAGGCCACATGCAGAAGTGCCCTTTGAGTACTCTCCAAGATGGTGAACACTACTCAGATGACAAAAGATGAGTATTGATTATAATATAAACCAGAAGTCATGCTTTGATCCAGTGACTGAAACAAACACAGCAGAGACAGAGGACACACAGAAACATGTGTGTAGGCTCACGGGATATAAAACCACGGTGAAAAAGCAGAAGCACCCAGCAACACTCATAGCTACACAGCCCCCAATTCTAAGAACTATGGGGCACTTGGATCTGTGACATGTGAACTGGAAGACCCCTGGGGTAACTGGATCTGTGAGCCAAACCATGTAAGAATGTTAGAGTGCCCACATCTGTGACACCCAAACTGTTAAGAGCTGCAGAGTAGTTAAGGTTGGCCACAACCAAACTTAAAGAGCTACTAGGGCACCCAGATCTGTGGTAGCCAAACTGTAAGAACCATGTGGCACCCAGATCAGAGAGAGGTTGCTGAACTGTCATAGGCGGGGCATTTATACAAACAACACAGATGTGCAAGAGTGATGAATTGTACTCATGGGAGCCACTCTTCATTGGTTTTCCATTTAATTTAGAATTTCAGAACAGTGTTATAGCTATGTTAGTGCAAAATAAAAATAGAACATAAAATGAGCTCTTTATCAAAGTTGTATACAGCTTTGAACTCACATGAATAGCACAAACACCACTGTTTTGTAGGTTTGCTTTTGCTTGAGCAGAGTAAACCATGTAAGTAAGCTTTGAAATCATTCACTCAAGTTATCCCCAAAGTCTTGTCAAAACAAGACCCAGGCTTTCGCGTGCTTGCTTGGAGAGGCTTTCGGGAAGTGTTTGCAAGGCTCAGTTCTGAAAACCTCTGGCATGGTTTGGCTCCTGCCAGCTGCAAGTTTAAAACCTGGTATCACTGTGAACCTCTATCTCTCCCAGAACTGGGTCAAATTTGTTCTGTGCATTTGATAACATGAGGAAATAGAAAAAGGAGCGTGATAGAAAATGTAGCATTTCCGGTAGTCTCTGCCAGCAAAAGAATGGATGGACACCTGGAAGATGGTTGGCTACAGGCCATTCTTCCTTATGCTCCTACAGGGAAGGAATCACATCTGGCACCCACCTCATAAGCAGGAAACTGGGAGGAGGGGGAGGCCTCGCAGATGGGACAGCAGTTGGAGCACTAACCTTTGGGAACCTATAACTTATGTCCATGAGAGGTTCCTGGCAACAATACACCACAATGACTTAGCCATGTAACTTCCAGGGCTTAAAAACATCAATAATTTAAAAATGTATTACTGTTCAACATAGAGCATCCAGTCATACTCCCAGACAGTACTTCTTTCCCTCTGAACCAACGGTGCTGAGCTGGGTTACAGCAGGAATGGGAGGCAGATGACAGGTTGTGCAGCGGCCCGATGGTTGTTTGTATGGTGCTCCCCTGGCTGTGTGTGGTGGCCCGAGTGTGTGTGTGGCAGCC
>CAJQZJ010033660.1:812101-857037 GCA_907164525.1 Lophiomys imhausi | reverse complement strand
GTGTGTGGTGGCCCGACTGTGTGTGTGGCAGCCCCTGGCTGTGTGTGGTGGCCCCTGGATGTTTGCATGATGGCCCTCTGGCTGAGCCTGTGGTGCTTCAGGGAATGCTTCTCTTAGTCTTCTAGAAAAATCAACCACATTTCCCTCGAGCACTAAGGCTATAGAAGCTCGCTGAAGCTTGCTCTTGCTCTGAGCTCAGGATAGAAAGTCCTAGAGGTCATCATGACCCTGAACATCCCAGGAGAGCAGCCTTAACTCAACATCTCAGGAGCCAAGACACCATCCTTGGCAGGACATGGTGCCTCATCATGTTTACCAAGTCACAGAAGACCAATTCCTATCCACTACAAATGTTTCGACTATGTACTCTTCATGACAGGGCTGGCTCTACAACACCAGTGAGACTTAACCATTCCTCCTCTGACACTCATGTGAGCAGAACCCTGGGCCACAGGAAAATGTAGGAATAGAAAAAAAGATGTGATTGATGAAATCCTGTGCATCCAATACTGCTCCCTGTGAGTCAGGACATGGCAACCTTTTCTTCCTTGGGAGCCTGTCAAGCTGCCTCCCCACCCCTGCAAGTCCTGCCTCCCTCAAACAGCAAAGGGAACTGTGATCCAGAGCCTCTGCAAAGAGAGCTAGTATTCCTAAACCTGGTAGGTCTCTGAAGGCCATATTCAGACACTCTCAGGCCCTGGATGCTCACAGATCTCGCCCTCTTGCTTTCATGAAGTTTTTGTACCACTGGCAGTCCACAGGGAACATCAGCAAGTCTGCACATCCCAGAATCTTTATGATTTATGAATGTCTTTTACTACCACCTAACACTGAGACAGGACAGGAATGGAGACATATGCCAGGTGCCTGCATTTGCCATTTGAAGATGAAATAGAAGATAATGAGAAAGAAAAGTAACAGTATAAAACATTGGTGACTACAGATTTGATCTTCTGCTGGCTGTACTGACTGGCCATATCCTCTCTACCTCAAAACAACTGGAACATGTAAAACCTCTAATATAAATAAAGTGAAAGGTTTTTTAAATTTCAGACAAAAGTTTTTTTTTTTTCTTTCAAAGCCAGGTACTATACTCGTAGCTTATCTTAAGTGAAAAATAAGCGACTGGGAAAAACAAAACACCTCTAGCTCTTTCCCAGCGATCTCTATGTACCCCTACACACGTGGGCTGGTGTTCTGGAACCAACACAGAGGCCAAGCCATCATGATAGCTTTTTCAGGAGTCATGCTCAGTTTTCCAGAGCCAGGGATTATGTACTCCTCAAGCTGTGCCTCAAGCTGAGTGGAGATGGATAAACTGAATAAGTACTCTTGCTCCTGGTTCTAAACCAGGAGACTGCAAATGCTGGGCTGGCTTATGGTGAGAATAAAATAAGTGTGTGTTTAATACAACACACTCTGCAGGGAATTAATTGTGTGTGTGTGTATGCTTCTGTATATATTCATATAGATATGAATGCATCTGGTATACATGCATCTGTATATGTAAACATGAGTATAGGTGGATGTAACTGTATTGTGTGGATTTTGAGCATATATATTTGATATACATGCATCTCTGTAAGTAAGCATGTATAAGAGCAAGTGGATATGGGTATGTATGAGAGTATATGCAAATGTGTATATGAGGGTATGAGCATATGAGTGAGTGCATATCATATGTAAATTACAAGCCTATACATCTCATGAATGCATTTGTATGAGAGCATATGTAAAGGTATGCGTGGGTGTTCATGCACATGTATGTATTACAGATATATATATGTATAGATGTATGTATTAAGATATATATATATATATATATGTATGTATACTACACACATCTCTATGTTATGTAGTATGTATGCATGTATGAGCATGGATGAATACTTCTTGGCAGAGATTCTTGGTCATTGTATACTCCAAGGTAGTAACTCCCTGTCCATCCAATCCAAGCCTCATTCCCTAAATCTTCCCAGTAGTTATTTATTATTTTTATCATAGAAAGATTTGCAACAACCACTAATCCAAAGACCAATCAGAAACAGTGGTTTCATCTTGAAGCCAGGAAAACAAGCATCATTGCTCTGTTTCCCATGATAGGACATGCTCATTATCATCCTTCTGTCAGGGGCTGGCCACTTCCTGGTGACTCTAGATTCCTGCCAAGCATGTCCCTTCCATGTCGCCTGAAGTGGCTTCACCACAGAACATCATATCATGACTTGGCTGGAGAAAACCATCTTCTCATAAAGCTACCCTGTTATATCCTTATTACTTCAATAGTTCTTTTCTCTTGGTAAATTTGAGGTAGCAGGTAAGGGTTGGGACCTGTTGTTGGATTTGTTTATTAATTTCCTCTCATAGAGAGTCCTCTCTGAGCACTGATATTGCTACTTTTAAATTACTGTCTGGCTCACAGAACTGTCTCCATAGAGCAGAAAGAACTAAGTTCAGAGACACAGGGGTTTGGTTTTAATTCTTCTAATTCTACAAATTTCACTTATCCCAAAGTGAAACTCCTCACAGTATGATGGGGTGGATTACTCATTGGGCTTCTATCAGAGCCTCAGCAGATTTCAGAAGACATGGATGTTTAAATTAGCTTGGCAGAACATGCGAGGCCATGTGGACAGTCCACGGCACGGATGTGTATGATGGCCCCATACCGTCGATGTGGAGAATGTGGAACACGATCTCCCACTGCAGGGCAGGTGAGTTGGCTGAGAAGCACAATAAGCTGGAGTTTTTAGTACAGACTTTGTCATTGTCTCTGGCTTCACCCACGGAAAAGCAAACAAAAGTCTCCCTTGGAAGAGATCTGAGATCCAAACCAGGGATCTCAGAATTCTCATGGGTTCAAACTATGAAACAAAAGCAAAACAAAACTAACAAGAAGCTATTTAAAATGCAAACATATAGGCTGAAGTAGTCCTGTTGGACGTGAAAACTATTTTGATCCAGAAGCACCTGAGTTACAACTCTGGACTCCAGCTTGCTGAGACAATCAGATAGTAAATATGAACTATTACATACAGATGCTATGAAGGGAAAGTAGGAAAAATGGAGGTTTTAAATGAAAGGGGATGGGAAGGCAATACAAAGGGACAGGAGGGATAAATATCAATAAAGATGTTTGAAAATTTCATAGGGAAATACACAATTTTATGTTTCATTAAATATGCACACATATGTACGCACATGTATGTATGTGTATAGCTATCTGTCTCTCTTTTTTTGATGAAGTTACACCTCTTGGGTGATAAAGCTCCCTCTAAGAGCCATAGATTATATGAGAAATATATATATTTCCAGTGCCAAGCATTATAAATACTACTTCAAGTTGTTGGTCAGGGGAGTCCAAGAGACTTCCAATAATATAGGCTATTTATATTGCCCTCCATAACTTGAAAGGTAATACACTATTACTGAAGACACCATACATAACCTTTGGCCATGGATGTTTAAATTAGCTTGGCAGAACATGCAAGGAATTGAAGCTGGGACTGACTTAGAAGCCTCCTCTCTAAGTAGTATCTCTCATGGTGTCCAAAAGTGCTTTTCGAGCTGCCAAGGGAAAAAGCAATCAATAGTTCTACCCAGCTTTAAAGCCTATAAACCACAACAATGGCCAACAAGTCAAGATGTCCCCAATGGTGCAATAGTGGCACTTACATCTTGTGAGTAACCAACAGCTGCCTAATTGGACTTAAGGCTGGCTCCTTAGGAGGGAATTCATGCCTGGTACTGTAAACCTAGCCATCTACTCATGGCTGGTGAGGTCATGGACCCTAGAGAAGAACCTATTATTGCCACTTTCCTACACAAGGGTAATTCTTAGCTACAGTGTAAATATTTATCCTTTTACCCCCCATATATATGTATATATCCAGTCTCTTCTTTGTGCAGCTAATGGAGACTATTACAGAAATATACAAATGGTCAAAATGCAGAAAACTTACAATGGGATACCCAAACCTCAACTGATAAATCTAGAACACAACCCCTATACTTAAACCCTGGGAAACACTGTGAAAGAGTGAGTGGAAAGATTGTAAGAGCCAGGATGTCTGATGTTGAAAGTGTGTTTTCTATATATGAGAATGCAGCTATGCCCACAAAATCTCAACAATAGGGTCATGTAAACAAGACATGTACATGACAACACAGTTGACAAGCCAGTGTGGATGGGAGAAAACTCACAAGAGCCCACCCAAGATGGAGAGCTATAGAAAACGAATGGCTGAAAGATAGAGAATCGGTCTTCTCCAGGGTCAAGCCCCCGATAGGTTATCCAGTCTTAAGTGGTAAGCCTAAACACATGTATATACAAGTAACATTAATGCACTCAGCAGGTTGAGTGCATTTACACACACATGTACACACATAATAATTAAAGAAAAGGTCATGTATTTGATGGAGTCAAAAGGAACAGGAGAGGAGAGGAACTGATGTGAACACAGTCCTCATATGAAATTCTCAAAGTGAAATTTATATAAGAGATAGATAGGGCATCTTCAAAAACCTCAAGAGATCTACAGAATATGGCATTCAAAGATGTTTTCTTAACTTAAGATTTTTTGATATCGAGACATGTCAGCTCCTGACAGCACCCCCTATTCTACTCCAAGTAGAAGATGAGCATCGAAGAATCTCCAGTGGGAGATGATTGAATTGGTGGTAAGCCGTTCTCTTGGCAAGAAAAACTCCTTGCTTCAACTGTAGACAGACTTCTGTCCAAAAAGGACAAAACTTGGAAGCAGATAAGTCGACAGCCTAGCTCTGACAAGACAGGGTAGGTAAGTCCTTCATAATTCCTGCTCTAAAATCAATGTCTGTCAGAGAAATGGAGCCAAATGGCTGAAGATTGACGCTGTAATGTATGGAGAGAAAATGGGAACTGTCCAGGCAGCCACTGGTATGTCATTTTTTAGTTTTGGAAGCTGCAGGCCCTGCAATTCCTATATAATCAGATATATTTATCCCTCTCAGGTCTCTGAGGTGGTTGAAGAATAGATAGCTAGAGTCTCATAGTTAAATTTTGAGTTGTTTAGGAATCAAGAGGGTGTTCTGGATCTAAGAAGATATTTTTAAAATTATGAGGCAAGTTAGTATGAAAGCTGAGTTAGATATAGAACTTTAAACTCATGGAGATAGTTAGATAGTAGAATGTTAAAGTCAGGGGCCAAATATGTATGGACTGGACATTGGGAATGTATGCTAAGCCATATAACTCTCATAGTTGTGGCATATTTATTTCTGTTGTTTTGTATTGTATTTATTGTTATAAGAGAAATAACCATTTGTTGGACTGAAAGGAGGAGCTGTTGGAAAAAGATATACCTTAAACTAAAAAAAAAGGGTAGAGGATGGGGGGTTGAAGGGGAAGAGGGTGGAAGGGTGGGACTGGAGTGGGGAGTAGGGAGGGGATTGTGATTGAGATGTAACTTGAAGAAATAAAAAATAAATTATATAATAAAATTGTATAAAAACAATAGAGTTTTTTTTTTTTCTAAGAGAATTTTCTGGGGCAAGTTGCAAAGAATGGACTTCAGAAAGGAGGATGTCCTAAAGGACAGACCAAAAATCAAGAAAAAAAAGTTGACCAATAAAACCAGAAGGCAAGTAGATGATGGTGGATCCCCAGTTAGCATAAACTAATAACCATGTCAAAGTTGGTGGATGGGGAGCAAAAACTGAACCAAGCTATTTGGCCAGGAGGAAAAGTTATAAGTAAGATTTCCTAAGGTTAAAGGCAGGGAAGAGAATTAAAAGTAATTATCTTCAAGTTTTTTAAATGAGTATCCTGGATTTCTTCTGTGCTGTTGATATGATTTCCCATACTCTATTTTAATGGGTTCCCAGGGCCTAGAGGACAATGTTAGAGATATATCATAACAAGCAGTTCTGAAACAGACTAGAGCATAGAAAGTAAGGAGTGAAAGGAAGAGCAGGCCAAGGGAGGTGTGTCAGGTCATCACTAACATGGAGACACAGCATTGACAATGAGTGCAATAGAAAACTAGAATATAAAACAAAGGATCTCAAAGTCAAAGGTTGGTTATTTAAAATAACCAAAATTGGTAATGTACCTACTATTCTCTTGGCCTGGAGTACAATACTCAGTACTTCATAAACAGGGTACAGTATTTTAATCTCATAATTTGGCAATTAGAAGCAAGAATATCAGAAGTTCAAGGTCATCATCGGCTATACAGTGAGTTCAAGGTCAGCTGGGACCACATCGGACTCAGTCTCAAGAGAAAAGTAGATAATTCTAATTACACAAGTTCAGTTAATGTCAACAAAGATGATGCCAAAGAAACGCTGGACTAGAAAGGAAAGATGGCATCATGAAAAATGTGAGTAAATTTCAAAAATACAATTACAGGTAGTGAATGTAAATCCCACACATGTATCTGTCATCATAGGATGCCATTTTCATAACCCATAAAACGGTAGTACCACTAGACTTCCTGACACAACATATGGAAGCTACCTTGGAGGAGCAAAGTACATTAGAACACAATTAAGCAGCATGGCTCCAGATGAGTGGGAGTGGCTTCAGGGAAGGTGGGTGTGGCTTCAGAGGATAGACCTGAGAGGCCTCCTGCGCAATGAAAGGTTTAAGTCCTTACTTTGGCTAGAAATTTCTATAATATTCACTTTATAGCTGGGTTTTGTATGTCTGTATGCCAGCCAACTCAGTCACCATATGGAGTTTGACGGACTGAATGGCTTATATAAGCACAGTGCTGTGTGCTCCAGGTAAAAGGCCAGGGCCCCCACTGGCTTGGTTTCCACTGAAAGCCCTCTTCTTGGTGTGGAGACAGCTGGCTTCTAGTGGGTTGAAGGAGAAGGAGAGAAAACTCTGGTCTCTTCTTCCAATATGGGCTATCTTGACAACCTCATTTAACTTTTTACAGGCCCTACTTCCCAATGCCACTATGCTAGGGCTAGGGCATCAGCAGAGGGGTTGACCCAAGTAGCGCAGAAATATGCTCATGAGTCAAAATGACCAAAAACATTCACTGAGAAATTTGTAACCAGGCAAGGCTTCCAGTGGTAGAAGTGGGACATCAACCCACCCACAAAATCTTCAACCTACTATTTATCCTGCCTGCAAGATGTGCTGGGACAAAGGTGGTACAGAATATGTAGGAGTGACCAACCTATGACTGGTCCAATTTGAGACCCACACCATGAAAGGGAGCCAATGCCTGACACTAGCCCAGAGACCTAGGGTAGAACCAATATGACTAGCAAAAAAAAAAGTCAATGGAATGATTTCTAATAATATTCTGCTATACTTATAGATTGGTGCCTAGCCCAATTGTCATCAGAGAAGCTTCATCCAGCATCGGATGGGAACAAATGCGAAGACCCACTGTCAAACACTAGGCAGACCCAGGACCACAGAATGGTGTGGGGGGGGCACTGTAAGAGTCAGAGGGGTTGAGGACATCACAAAAACATGGCTCACAGAATCAACAAAGCAGATCTCATAGGAGCTCATAGAGAATGAAGTACCAATCACTGAGCCTGTATGGGTCTGTGCTAGGTCCTGTACTGTGGTTGTGTAACTTGGTCTTGAGGTTCTAATAGTAGGAGTGGGAGGGTAACTCTGACTCTTTTGCCTGCTCTTGGAAACTTTTCTTTTTCCTACTGGGTTGCCTCATCCAGCCTTGATATGAGGGTTTGTGCCTAGTCTTATTGTAACTTGCCATGTGGTGTTCAGTTGATATCCCTGGGATGCTGGCTCTTTTCTGAAGGGAAATGGAGGAGGACTGGATCTGAAGTAGGGGGGAAGTGTGTGGGGGAAGACTGGGAGGAGTTGGGGGACAAGAAACTGAGGTCAAGATGGAAAGTATATGAGAAGAATAAAATGATTTTTTTAAAAAGAGAAATTATGGAATGTCTGTTTGCCATTTTCCATGAAGGTAGCTGGTGCTTCTTTTACCAGGATGACTAGTAAACTTGCTTCTAGTATCTTTAGAACTCAAAATTTAGGGAAGGAAACAGCCAGTCCAAAAAGCCTGTTAAGGACACTAAGGAGATGACCCTGCTAGGCAGAGGTGGCCTCTGAGCTCCACTGGGGGTGTGGCAGCAGATGCCAGGAAGCCAAAACCCAGACCATGCTAAGAATGTGGAGAGAAGAAGCATTTGAGATTGAGGTAAGAGTGGTGGTCCACGGCTTGGATTAAAGAAGAATGGTGCTTCTGACCTAGCATTCTTCACTGAAGGGCTTGGAGAGAGGGTGGAGTGTCTCACATAAAGCTATAGTCATCCACAGGACAGCTAGCAGCTGCAGGGTATCTTCCCTCCCAATGCTTCTGTAAGTCGCTGGGATGTTCAAATAACGTTGTGTTGTGTGTACAGTGGTTTATAGGATTTTAAAAGCTAACAGACACCCTAATTAAAAAGGCTGACTGAACTATTTGCTTACTTTGTTGATAAAATCCTCAAGATCCCCCTTCCTTTGTGAAGGGAAAGGAAAAAAAAATCCAACTAAGATTGTATTTGCTTTCATTCAGGCTGTGAGTGAACAGTCTTTGGAATACTTCTGCCACACAGCAGAAGAGCTCCACATGGAAAGAAAGACATTGACAAAGCTCACAGCCATAGCCATGGCCACATTCCCTATGCTCCCATCTTTCTAATGAAATGGAGAAGAGTCCCACACAGGCTCCAGTTTGGCTCTACAAGGCAGTCTTGCAGGGATGGGTGTGAAGCTTTTCCTAAAAATGGATCCTGCCTGTCCTCTGGGTGTCAGTAGAGCCTGAGGTTTCCCCTTCACATTGCTAATGCTCAAACCTAACCCCAAAGAAGAGTACTCAGAGCCTCTCTAGGACACACTAGCTCTTAATTGTCCTTTCCCCCCAAAGAGCCAGGCAGTATACACAAGCCACACAGGGCTTGGATTTCACCTCCACACCAAAGTCAAGCTGGGCTCAACTATGGCAGTACATTTACTTGCCATCGTTAAATCCTAAACAATAATAAAATGTGCCCCTCTTGGAGAATCAACCATGCATAGATCACCAGGTCTTTTTTCAGGACTGACGTGTCAGTCAGTGGGAACATCCATTTGGCTCACACCCACAATGGACCAGGGACACGCGCAATCCAGCTCAGTCTGATACCACAAACTGTGTCCACGGACCCTAATGACTGCAATTATGACTTCATTTTACAAACAAATGACCACACATGACAATGGAACTGTCAGCCTTGCTGGATTCATCTTGGAGGACTGTTGTCATCCATTTCTCCCTGTTCTGGGCGAACACAGCCTTATTGTCCCTTGGACCAAATCCAACTTCCATAGAGGGCTGGTTTTCAAGACCATTCACAATCCAGCTCAGCCTCGTAAATCTAAACTTATCTCTCTTTCCACTCTACTGCCCATATGAAACTCTTCTCTCTCTTCTGCTCTCATCTGGCCTGTTGTCTCCCCACACCTCATCTATCACATGCCCCGTTTTCAAACATATGTCAAGGACTTCCTGCCAGGAGGGTAGGGAATGAACTTCCCTGGAAAAAGAATTGTTATTGACTACTGCACAGTTCCACATCATCCCTCTGTCCTCAAAATTATGTACATCAACTGTTACTCCATACTTATAT
Organism: Lophiomys imhausi; assembly: GCA_907164525.1. Taxonomy (NCBI): domain Eukaryota; kingdom Metazoa; phylum Chordata; class Mammalia; order Rodentia; family Muridae; genus Lophiomys; species Lophiomys imhausi. Next base: position 847,410 of record CAJQZJ010033660.1, on the reverse strand, counting down.
ACACACATGTATTCTCTGTCCTATTTTCCTATTTTACAAATATACATCCTATGACACACAACCATCAACTAAGGCTAAGAAGATCTGAATGCAGGTCTTCCACAATATACGACCACTGAGCTCCAACTCCATAGTCCCCAACATTGGGATTCTTTTTCAAATCTACATGCACATGTCTCCTTCTACTCTATGGCTCTGATGTTATTCTCTCATGGCAGCTTCTAATCTTAGAGATGCTACTTCTTAGTCTTTTACTGTACTTGGCACAGACTGGAAGCTTCTGGAAGCAGAAATCAAGGAAGTATTGTATAGTACATGTTACCCAGTCCCTTGCTGTCGAGGCTACTGTCTGGGTACTAGCCACTAACCAGATCCATTCCAGAGACCAGGAAGTTCAGGCCACACCCACACCCAGTAGTTCAGAATCTCCATTTTCACCAGATTCCAGGGAGTCTTACACTATGTAAAAATTTGAGAAGTGGAGATTTAGAAAGCCTTTTCATTAACACCTGGAATGTACACACTTGTAGGCAGGGTTGAAGTGGGTGTACATATTCTCTACAAGAACATTCTACACCCAAGGTGAACGACCTCATTTGCCTATGGTCCTCAGTTGAGATATAATTTTTAGGTGACTTAGCTTCTGAGAATAACTGATATTTTATTACTGGGATAGCAGAACAAAGAAATAATTTGTAGATGCACTTTGGAACAGAGCCAAGAATAAGAGATTTTTTTAATATAGTCTGTTACTATTTCTTCTTTGATATAAATACAGTTCTCTCTGCATGCAGGGCATGCTTTCAAATGAGAAAATGAAAGCTAGAGAAAGAGAAGAGAAGCCACTAGATGAAAGATCGTGTTTAAACCCAGCTCTGCAGGGATCATTACAAACCTCATGCCTGCTGGGAACATACAAGGCAGGCCAGATGGGAAGGCTCTTCAGAGAGGACACCTTGCTTTGAAAGCCTGAATTCTCGGGATTAAAACTCTCAGAGTTGATACTTCCTGTTTGCACCTCTGTAAGATAGGCATGTGTGTAATTTCAAGGTGCAGGATGGATAAGCAACCTTCTCCTGCTGACCCAGTGTTCCTCTTCCCCACAACATTCAATACTTGTCTGCTAGCTGAATGGGTAAGAGCCCTGGAGAACTCTTGATAACCCTGCTACTGTGGTTCATAAATATCCCTCTATGTTAGAAGTTACTTGATGGTGTCAGAAGTTACATGATAGCGGAATGAGTCCTTCACTACTGAGGAAACTTCCAGGACAGCAGTGGCTCAAACATCCTGGGGACCCAAGGAGGTCTCATGTACAGTCTGGGAATTCCTGGGGTATGGCTGGTTGTGCCTGCTGCTTCCCAGCTCCCCTCTAGACACAGGAAACAGCTTCTGGACACCAAGCTCCTAGGAATCCACCATCTTGGCTTCATTTTCACACACACAGAGACCCATGAAGGAATAAGCCACCTCAAGAGACTCTTTTGACTCCCTGATGGGTTGAGAAGGCCAATGGTGAAGGTCCCCTCCTGCAGAGCTTCGGAGGATTTGAAATTGAGCCCTAACCCCTCCTTGACCAGGGCACCTGGGTGGCTGTAGGACCTGGTTGGTATCCTTCTTGGAGAAAAATTACATCTGCCTCTGCTAGCATCTGCTTGGGGCCATAAGGCCAGGGACAGAAGCATCTGGGGGTTTTTCTTGTAGATAATTAATATCTACTGACAGAATAACAGACCTAAAAAAATGCCTAAGAGAAATGATGAGGCCCATTTGGGAGAGCTGATGACATTACAGCAGACAGTGGGGCTGAGAGCAAGGAGATGTAGAAGGACAGGAACCACTGGGACAAACAGAACCCATGTGTGTTGTGAGCTGCCATTAGAGGAAACATGTTTTGCGAAGGGCAGTAAGTGCTCAGCAGATAAGAACTAAAGACCAAGCCAGGCATAATCACCTTCATCTAAGGGCCTGTCTGATTCCACGTGCTCCATGACTAGATACCTATTATCAGAGCAGATGTGTGGTCAGTGACTGGGTCATTCAGGCCTCACAAGGCTCTTGGAAGCTGAGGATAAGGGAGAACCTTTGCTTACATGGTCCTATGGCACAGCTCTGTACTGAACAACTCATATGGACCCTACATTCCAGAGCCATGCAGCCTCAGCCTCATTCCTCCTGTCAACTGGGAACTCTTGTACATTCAGATAAATAATGGGCACAGAAAACTGTTTCTCAAGCACATCCCTTGTCTGTGTGCCTCCTCTGGGTTTTGTGATACATTAACTCCACTTATCCAAAGACACAGACTCACATATTTAGGCCTACATTTTGCCTCACCCATCCTATTTCCAGTGCTGCACTGATAGAGTGAAGGCCCTCCCTATACCTCTGGTCTAACTTAGATACCCTGGCTGTACTAGGAGCCAGCCCAATGGGGACCTGTGCAATACTGCTGATCACTGCTTCCTTGAATCAGGGTTCAGCTGTCTCTATGTACTACCCCAGGTTAGATATCTGCCTAGCCTGTACAAGTTTTGAAATGATTGGTCTTCTCAAAGCTAGGAGCAAATGAGGTGGATAGAAATGACACTACATCAGAGATTGAGAGGACCTGGTCCCTAATTAGCTAAAGGGAAGTGAATGCCATACATGTGTGGTAGGCAGCCCCTTCTCTTGCTTATGAGTCTGTAAGCCCATTCACCACAGGTTACAAAAGCACTCCCAGAAGGGCCAGAAGGTCTGTGAGGACACACCAGCATAAACTGGCCAGATTCCCATAAACTGGGCGACTCGACTCCTGGCTCTCCATCGGCTTTCTCCTAAGCAATTCCCAGAATAATAAATTCATCAAACTCTTGGGTCTAGAATAAATATCTAACTTGTCCTATCCAGCCTTCTGTCTTAATGTATGAAGATCAGGCTAGGGTGTCTTTCCATCAGCCACCACAAAATGATCAAATAGAATATAACCCACTCATGATCTGAAGTCTGCTAAGGCATACTCCCTGCCAGTGCTCTGTGACAGAACCAGCCCTGAGGTCTCCTCAGTGCACATCTGTGGAAAGGTGGGTGTCTGCATACCAACTCATTGACCTTTTGGAAGGATTTCCATGGACTTAAGGACATGTGGAGACCATCCAAAGGCCCAACTAGTAGTTGGGTAACTTCTGTCCTGATTTCCATCCTATACCAGGAAACAGTATTACTCTTAGATTATATGAAAAACCTAAGATTTCACTCCATGCAAGAGTGTTCAGTAGTCTCTAGGCTGCAGCGCTGGGCCCATGTCCTTACTCACTACTGGAAGCTCCCATACATGGCCTTGGCACTATCTGAACAAGGATGTACAGGACACACAACCCTGAGGACCTTCACAAGACTGCCACAGAACACATCTTACCAAGGAACGGAATGCCCTGGGGTGGAAATGCCACTCTACAGTGGGGAATGGAGAGAGGACAAAGGCAAAGAGCCTCTCTAGACAGTGAAGAGAGTCAGAGGAAGTGTTCCAGGTGGCCCAGCATGAGTGTGAGGATGGAGAAGCCTCCATACACTCGTGGACAGTGAGGCTGAAGGGAAACCAGATTCTGTGTCCAACTGCTCTGCAGCATTTCTTGCCATTGGACATGGTGCCCAGAAGGGAATACATGGGACATAGCTCTGTTGGGCATGAGGTTGGTTGCTCCTGCCAGTTGGCCATGACTCTGAAACAGTCACTTTGTGTCAGCATTCTCCTAAAGGTGGCATCTGCAGAGCAAGTCATAGGGGCCGCTCACTGAAAGAGGAAACGGGGTCTAGGCCCCTAGAGGCTTACAGAGACTGAAACACTAACTAAAAGAAGAAGAAAAAAATCATAGACCAGACCTAGGCCCCCTATACATATACAGTTGATAGGCAACTTGGCCTTCATACAGATCCCTTAGCAAGTTGAAGGGCAGAGGGGGAGCAGTGTCTGCCATGGACTATTGTGCCTGCTTATGGAACACCTTATCCTTGCTGGGCTGCCAAGTTGAGCATCAGTGCAAAAGGAAGCTCTTAGCCTTCATGTGACTGATTAACTGAGGGAGACTGATAGGTTTGGGAACCGCACATCTGAGGAGAATGAGGAGGAGGAGGAAGAGGATGGGAGGGTGAGGCTGAGAGGAGTGGAGGGAGGTGACTGTGATTGAGATGTAACTTGAAAAAATAAATGTAAAAAAACAAACAGAGAGGAGCAGAGAGCTGAAGGATATGCCCCCACTGTACTAGCTCGAGAGCTGGCTACTCAGCAACACCCTCAACCATGTACAAGGAGCTGGAACCTCTTCTCCAGTAAGATGACATTGACCAATGAGTAAGTGGACACACCCTCGGGAGTCACCATGCATCCCAACTCAAATTTACATATATCATACACTCACACACACACACATGTGCATGGGCACGCATATGCAGTCACATCTGTGCACACATGCTATGCACATATGTATCCATTTTCCTTGTGTGTGAGCACTACTTGATGCTGAAGGGGATTTGAGTGGCATAAACTATTGCCACCTCAAGTCACTGTGTCACTGACCACCTGGGCTGGGCCACATCAGACTTTGATCAGCTGCTGACCCAAGAGCTCAACTTCCATAAATCCCTGTGCATTTTAAAGTCCTCTCCTCTCATATGTGTAACAAATCAACAGTAGCTGGTTTCCATCCCAAGACCTATAGTTCTAAATGGATCTCTGGAGTAAAGCCTGTCATCTTCAGACTGTTTTCCCACAGTGGCTCAAGATGTTCACTCTTCATCTTCCAAGCTGCCAGAGGTGAGTCTCTCCCCACCCCCCCCCTCCCTGTTCCTCTTGGCCAATCCTCTCAGTTGCATGCCAGTTTCCTCTTGCATGACCTTGTGATTCCAGATGTGCAGGGGGTCATCCTGCCTTCTGGTTATAGGAGTAACCACCCTCAGGCTCTGGACTCAGGATGTAGGTGACTTGTAGGGCATAATTCTGCCTAACAAATGGTGAAATTTGTCATATGACAATCACAATGACCCTGGGTGGGAGACCTGTCATCTAACTGTCATTCTCCTTTCCCTTCTCCACCTGCACTCAACTTTAAGGACATGACCAGGGCTTGCCATCCTGGCTTAGGGACTCGGAGACCTAAGTAGAAGTACCCAGAGCCCAAGACCTTCCTGGCTGCAGTGGCCCCTGCTGAGGACTTGGGCTCCTTCTGAGGATGCCAGCTCAGAGAAGCTGCTGTCAGAGATGGGGCAGATGCTGCACTCTTACGTGCTGTACAGACATGAAACACCTTTCAGCCAGAAAACCACGTGGCACTCCTCAGAGGAGGAGGTTCATATGATTAGAAGCTTCCTCCCTTTACAGAGAGGAGTGTACAGACATGGGCAGAGGCATCATAAGCATCAGCCAATGTCACGAATAACCACTAAGAATGTCCGTCCTTTGGTGACAGCAGCATACTGACAAGTTGAGCCTCTCCTTGTCATCCTGCCCACTTCAGAACCTCTACCCAAGGCTCCATCTGTATCTAGCGAGGTGGTGTTGGAGCCAGATGACTCAGCTGCATGGGAAATGGGGGCTTTCACATACTGGTATATGGACAAAGGTCTTTCATTGTAGTTCTCATTGGTTCAGAGCCCACTTGTTATGATGGAGCTGAGCATCTACTAGGTGTGTACCTGTGGCAGAAGGTGCATGCTCTTAAAATATGTGCCGTCCCTATGACATATTGACTCTACCATTCTCATTGCTCTATCATAGCCAGTGAGTCTTGGGCTCCCGTCCTGTACTCTGCCTTATTCAACACATTCAGCAGACACAGCTGGTCCTTCTCAGTTGCAGATTCTAGATTGACAAAGTCACCATTCACTAATATTGACTTGTAACCCCAGGCGCACACTCACAGTGCCATGATGGTTCTCATAGGCCCAACAATGGTGGAAACAACCAGAAGAACACTGTAAGCCCTACCAGTAGGCTCAGCAAGATGATGCTCAACCTCTATGCTGGAACACTGTGCAAACACTGCCTTCAGAGCTACCAAGATGATACTCTGCCTTTACTTTAGTTCCCACAGGGCAACGTTTCTCATTTGCTGGTGACTAAGTACCATGTTGATACTTTTTGTTGTCATCTGCACTGTTCAAATGGCCTCCAAGCCTAGTGCATAAGAATAGGAAGGTTGCAATATGCTTTATAGAAAAAGCACGTATGAGGGAGAAACTTTGTCAGAGTGAATTACGGAGCTGTTGGTAGGGAATTCAATTCTAACAAATCAACAGGAAATACTAAATAAGGCATATTTGAATAGAAACACATTAAAATATGCCCATCTATTGATCCACTGATAAAAATACTGTGACCAGAGGCTGCAGGACATAGCCCCATGTATTCATAGGTGCAGTGGAACATGGCCACTGCATGAGTGCCTGTGAGAAGCTTAAAGAACATAGCCACTGAGCTAATGAGGGGGTCTATGCCTCTGTGGGTACCTTTATCATGCTCACAGATTCTCCTCAATACATTGCAGCTTCTTCTCTCCTTCTATCCTATACTTCATTCTGTCCTTTCTCCTCATCCTGTGTCAACATTCAGCTGGGTTGGAACATCTGGCACAGTGTGCAGCAATGGAGGCTGAGAGCCGAAGCAGCTAGAGGTATCTGCTTGTGGCCATGCCTGCCTTTCTCAGAGCTCTGCTGGGAAATGCAGGCATTGGCTGGTAGGATGACAGTCAGGGTGAATCTTACATGTCAACTTGATCAGGCTCAAGTGCCCCAGACAATTGTCAAGCATTATCATTGGCCTGTGCGGTGAGAGAATTTATCGGCAAGATTCATGTTTGAATCAGGAGACATACTAAGTAGACTGCCTACGGTGGGTGGGTCACATCCTGTCAAACAAACTCCTTCCTTGGATAAGGGGCCATTTCTCCGAACTGAACAGCCTAGTATTGAGATACTGGCTCACTTCAGAATTGAGAAGATTTTGGACATACTAACCCTTCCCAAGTCTGTGAACCAACAATTCCTTAATATATATGTACTCACAAACCATATACATGAATGCATGTAGGACTCTTTATTGACTCTGTTCTTAGGAGAGACATGACTAATACAGGGGTCTCTCCTCAAAGGATCATGCTTCTCACGGCTCTAAGCAACTTCCCTCTTGTTGGCAGGGTCAAAATGGTTCCCTACTATACTGGGCTCGAGCCTCAGTCACCCTGACCTCTGCTTCTCACCATCTCCCTCTAAAGTGTTCCTTCTCAAAGCTTGGCTCATTTGCTCACTCTTTTCATACAGTGGTAGTAAGCACAGCCCCCAGAGAACTCCAAACACATCAGCTCAAAGGAATGGCACCACCTGGGGCTGGTGTGGAAGGCCACGAGATTGTAACTCCAGATTGTCACTTTGGCAGTGAACTTCACTCAGACTCAAGGACCAAAAGAGTACAGCCACATTGGCTCTGAGGCCTCCCTATGCTCAGTTCAGCAAAATCAGCAGTAGGTTATAAATAGACATGAAGGTGTGCGTGTTCAAAGCCAGCTGTCTGATTTCATCTGGTCTTTGGAAGAATCAGGTCTTACAGCTAAGCATTAACCATCACATACTCATCCTCCACTTGCTGTTGATGGTTCAAATTAAATGACATCATTGAGAGGTGGGGGTGAGGGGGGACAGCCTCTCCTAGGGTCACAAGATATCAGAGGAGGTCAGCAGTGTGTGGAACTTGGCAAGAGAACAACCCATAGTCTCAGGGACACTGTCCCCCAGGGAGCAAGAATCTAGATAGATGGCTCTATGATGAATAAGCACTGTGGAGTGAGTGGAAACGCCATGAATCATTTCAGAACAACTGCTAGACACTGCCCTTGAGGAAGGAAAGTGAACAGTTTTCATAAGCACCGGGGACAAATTAGGAGCTGGAGGACAAGAGCCACATTAAATGACAGAGGATAGAATTCTGGACTGAGAGGATGGAGATGGGGAATAAATCCTGGTTGGAAACTGAGGCAAACAGAGGAAAGATACCAAAATACACAGGAAATTCAAACAAGACTCTTACTGAGAACAGAAGTCTAGGGTCAGTTGAACTTGATCTCCATTCAGCCTGCTAGAGATGGCTGGGTAAATCAATTCCTTGTCCCAGGTTCTTATCCCCCATTATCTTACCAGGTCTAATTTTCGTACATCATTGGATTCTTCTTCAGGGGTCATCTCTGACTTCCCCACTTTTTCCAACAGTGTGGAATATTAGCAGAAATGCACAACTTGGACCTCATTATGCAGCGTCTCTGCTAGGGTTTTTTTGGGGGGGAGGGGGGCTACATAACCATGTGTCACAAAGACAAAGACCATGGTCTGCTGGTGCCCATTATCTTCTCACCTTCAAAACTCTTTGCCGTGGTGTGTTTATCACTACAGTTTATACTCTATCCTGTAAGCCTGCATTCCTTGCAAAGTTCTAGAACTCAGAGTTTCCAGACATGACTCCTCCATGTGTGTGAGAGAGCTGCTGGGAATGCAGCTCTCTGCTGTGGGATTCTCTACCAGAGAGTGACTAGGCACTGGCCTCGCACTGCAAGGACCCCAGGGATCATTAGGTTTCAGTTCCTTTCTTAGGAGGTCAACCCTTGTGTCTTCTGACCCAGCTGGTGACAATGGTCCACCCAAGAGCTCTGTTCTCTCTCTTTGACCCTGCTTGTGATCCTGACTGTGTGTGCCTGTGTTGCACCCTTTGATCCATTCTGTCCAGCCTCGATGGGTGATAATATATAACCTGTGCTCATTTCTACAGCCTAGAATTCATTTTCTACAAAATAAATAAAGAGGGAAATTGCTGTATAAATTCAGACTCAAACAGTATTACAAGGGAAAGAATTAATCAGCTCCAATCTTACATGTTTATTTATTTATTAAAGTGAATTCCTGAACAATATCTGTTCAGCCAGACTTCCAGTTACTCTTACTTAAGGTAAAGGCATTAAAATTTCATTTCTACAGAGTTTTATATATCAGAATTATTCTCAGTAATTCAGCTTATGGTGTGTGTGTGTGTGTGTGTGTGTGTGTGTGTGTGTGTGTGTGTTCACACTCACGTGTGTGAGTGTGAGCGCATTAAAATTATTCCAGGGAAAAGTTTCAGTGTTTCAGCAGACTAACATCCTTCACAGAATGAACCACTGGAAAATCTGAAAATCATCTTTGTCCTATCATGTGATCTTCTTATAGAAGGTTTTGTTTATTGCCTGGTTGGTTTTGATACAGTCTTGCTATATAACATGCCCTGGCCTTCAGCTTGCCATCCTCCTGCCTCAGATTCCTGAGTGCTGAGGTTACATGAATATCCACACATGGATTGAGATAGTACAGATTTTAAACTGCAAACAAGAGACTCAAATTGAGGACTGGCGCATATTAGGAGTACGTTCCTTCACTATGAAAGCAGAGACACGATTTTTCACCCATGTCGGAAAACACCACAGGTTGAAAATACATTCACCCAGCCTGCTGACCTCCAAGGCTTGCGACACACCACAGAGCACCAGGGAGACTTGCAGGTCCCTGCCACTGTCAGGTGCTACAGATAGACTACCACACTACATATCACCAGCTATGAAAATGGTCAAAACACAAAATTCTACTGAGTTCGCACTTTTACATCATGGCAAAGTTGAAAAACCGTAGGCCAAACCCTGTATGCCAAGAACCACCTGTCAACCTGTATGCTGGGGAAGCCTAGCCGTTCACCACCGTGCCTCATACCCACTCTTGTTTCCAGAGACAGGTGAGTGAGTGAAGCTCAGCAGTTCACCAGGGCCAGTGACTTACCTCCTCCTCCATAGACCCATGGCGGAAAACCCAGCCCAGTGTGCAGCGATGGCAGACCTCAGATCCAGATACATCAGGCCACCCACAGATATATGTTCTGAGCTGGTCAAACTTTACTCTGTTTCCCTGGTTACCACGGACCCCCATGTGGATAAATATGCCACCCTGGCATCCAGCAGAGATTATGGGTCCTATCACAAGGTGCGCTTGGAGCCGAAGGGCAGGCTTGTATGGTGACACCAACTCAGGGGACAGTCCGGCTATTCACAACAAACACTCAAGGGGAGACTGAAAACTACCATCAAGGAGCTTACACTGAAAACAGCAACAAGACAAAATTAAGACATCATCAACCACAGAGGCTGCATCAGGTGACATGAATGTGTGGCTAGCCTCAAGTGCCTGCATGGGGATCAGTCAGTTGTCTCTGCTCATGAACACTCCTTAACTTGGCTGATGACGCTGTTAACAACCACCTGGATCAAACATCCCAGGCGAGCCCTCCATGCCACCAGGGTAATTTCCATGTAAACTTTAATTGATTTGTTGACATTAATTGATTGACTCGTCCAGATGGAAAAGGCAGGCCTCCAACTGGAATTATTTTTGCAAAATTCAATAGTGAGAAGGCTGGGCTTCCCATATGTGCAAATATGTCGATTAGATGTGACTCAAAGATGCCACTTGGAGCATCAGTAATCAAAATGATACTTGGAAGTGGTACTCTGGGAAGCCACAACACAGTGTCAAGTGCCAAAATCTTCACGTGACTGGCACACAGGTGGTCATAAAATAAGGTGAAATTTTCCCCTTACCATTCAAGGTGCCCTGTCCTTTCTCCTCCATGCATTCTTCAGAAGATGACCATCAGTCACACTCAGTAGAGGCAAGTCCAGCCAGCCTATTAGTACCTGTAGATTCTCAAATGTCTCCTCCTAGCCAGGTCTTGAGTATAGCTTTGGAGAGAGGGCTAGAATCTCTCTCTCTCTCTCTCTCTCTCTCTCTCTCTCTCTCTCTCTCTCTCCCTCTTTAGCCATCTCCCCGACTTTCTACAGTCCTTGCTGGTTCTACCCTCAGTAGTTCCTTAAATGTCCTGGGGATACTTTTGTGTCCTCCTTTTGTGGGCTTCTGACTAGGTGACCTGTGTATGCTGTGCACCTTACTAAGCACATTCTGCATCCAAACAGAACTATCTATACCTAGGGTCCTCTATCCACCTACAATTCACTTCTGAGGATCAGTCCCACAGCTCACTTCCTTGCCTTCCATCATGACCACAGAGCAGCTCGTAAGAGCTCTTATGTCATCATATTCTGTGCAGGAGCACATGTCATACTGTGTCTGTGTCTCTCTACCCACCAGTTCCAACAGGCATAAGGGGGTCCCACATCCTCAGCCCACATCAAGTCTGCTGGAGCAAGAGGTATCAGCATCCTGCTGTTACTGTGGGACACATGTTCCACTGGTGTCTGCCACCCCAGGGTCTGACCAGAGTGTTGCTGTGGCAGTAGATCTGTCAAGTTACATGTGAGGTGTGCCTGCCCCATACATGGCTTTGAGGGGGACCTCAGCCTCTCCCCTTCTATGGAATCTCTCTGCCACATCACAAAGCACCCTTCACCCCGCTTGCAGACCACAGCTCTTAGCTTCTTCCAGGGTCCTTCACACTTTGGCTAAGGGGAATGGGAGTGAGGCCAGGCAGGCAAGCACACAGCAGCTTGGGTGGCAGGCCTCTGAGGCTCAGAAGGAGATAGCACTGAATGCATGGTCTCAATACTGAGGCTTTCATTATAATTTCAGAGCAGGAATCACCCTTGTTTTGGTTTCTGGTTACAAAGGAGATGCTGACAGAGATGGAAGCACTGGTGCACAGTCATTGGGATGTGTTTGTCTGGGTGAGGGTGTATTTCTCCTGACTCAAACTGAGCCCACCAGCCCACCAGCCCACCGCAGCCAGTGTGTCCCTGTATATGATACGTGCATAGGTACCCATGTCATGCACTGCCTGCAGAAATGACGACAACAGCAGCGGTCAACCAAACTCGCACTTGTCACTCTCCATGGAAAGCTTTGTGGCTTTGGCAACCAGTATCTCGGGGACTCAGTGAGACACCTAGAGTCCCCTACCTATGCTTGTCCTGGTCATAGCCCCAGAGTCCAGATTGCACAAGAAGGGCAAGTAAGGTAGAGGTTGTGAGGATCTGAGGCCATTCTAGACAAAAGTCCCACCCACCACACCCTCCTAGTTCCTGCAGAGAGCCTGCTCTCCTATAAGTGACATCAGTGGTCAGTAAGAGAATACAGAAGAGAGGAGACTCTGGCTTGGGATAATAAGGAATTATAAGGAAACTCAATAGAGTGGCAAACACAGGCCAGATGCTGAGGCAGTCCCTGACCTTCAGTGAGAAGCATACGGAAACTGCAGAGCTGCAAATGGGCCTGCAGAGATTTGTGGGCATGTTTTTCTTCACACTCCAATGAATTTTAGAGCTGTGCACTATTGTTTCTGACTCTCCCTGGAAGCCAGATCCCCTAGGTGTGGCTGTGAAGGGACCAGGGCTTTGAGAACTGTTATGTAGCCAGATGGACTCTCAACTACTGTGACTTCACAAATCTTCAACATCAGTGATCCAAACCCCTCACTCTACCTGAAGCACAGGATGAATGCACACTGCTTGGAAGCCTCTTTATTATTCTGGTGAAGACTTGACACAAACCCAGGGTCATATCCTTTGTTTTTAATAAATTGTGTAGCAAAAGCAATGCTGTTGCACCCTATGGAAGATGCTATCTGCTTGGCTGGCTTTGCGGACTGGTTCCAGCATCATTGACTTGTTGGATGAAGAACCTCTCAGCTGGCTTCAAGAAAAGACATGCCTGAACTCCAGAGTAATACCCAAATCAAGAGACCAGACACAATACTTCAGTGGCACAGGCTGATGTGGCCATGACTTTCTGAAAGCAGAAAAATGTAGATGTTGAGGATAGAGACTTTGGATCCACTCAGACAAAGGCAGGGTCCTCAGGAAGACACACAGAAAGAGATATGACCACAAGAAGACACAAGGGAAAGATAGCATCTATAAGCATAGAAGAGCAATCTCAGAAGATGCCAGCCTTACTGTACCTAGACTTTAGGCTCCTAGTCTGTAGGATTGTATAGAATGGTCTTCATGTCATGAATTCAAGCCTGTGGGTACATTCTTGCAGCCACCTTGGAGAAGCACAGAGGTCCATGGAGGAGGAGCCTTCCATGTTTATCCTGTCCCTACCACCTTCTCCTTTGATTTGTCCCTGCCCAACCAGTACCTCCTCTACACATCATTTCATGTTCTCTTCTCCCCCTCTGAGTGTGTGTCTGTTCACGGAGGTTGTACACACATGTACATATCCATGCACATGTGTCTGTGTACATGTACAGCACAGAGATCAATCTTGGTTATTGTTCTTCAGGTATGGTCCACCTTCATTTTTAACACAGGTTTCTCAATGGCTGAAGCTTATTAATTAGGCTAGACTGGGAAGCCTGTAAGGTACAGGGGTGTACCTCTCTCTGTCTCCTCAGCCCCAGGTACACACAATCATATCACTCTGCCTTGCTTTTTTTTTTTTTTCATAGGCTCTGGAAGTCAAACTCAGGTCCTCATGCTTATATCATAAGCAAATTACTAGCTGAGCAATATTCCCAGGTATGCTTTAATTTCTTTTAATAAGTATTATAGTTGTTAAAATGATGAGTTTGTGCAATCATTGTTTCAGTGTCTGGAAACACACTTAGGCATAGAGGACACAGATTCTGGTGTTGTATACATTACACAACTGGCATGACCCTTAGATGGGGATGTGTCACTGCTCTGTTTAAATACTGAGAGACTTGGGACACTGAATACAATGTCCTTGTTTTCCTGCATTTGAAAAACACTGATATGTCACAGACTCAGCTGGTGACAATCAAATCCCTCGCGTCAATCTGTCTTCTTGGATCCAGACCATGTAAGGATGCAGGTCTGGTCCAGAACACAGGACTTAATGTGGCAATGGCTGCTGACCTTCAGGCTGGAACTCAATTTGTATGACTCCGACACTGTATTTAAGTGACTATGCCTAAAGGGACATTACCAGCCTTGTCTTCAGGCACCAGAGATGAGCCCAAATCAGCTCTAGAATAAATAAGGTGTTCACCACATGTGACATGGGGAAAAAGAACACAGGTGGGGGCTCTAATGAGGGGGTTGTCTAGAGATCTATAGACTCTACTAGCGTTCTGTGTGTGTGTGTGCGTGTATGTGTGTGTATATGTGTGTGTGTATGTGTGTGTATGTGTGTGTATATGTTTGTGTCTATATGTGTGTGTGTGCACGCACTTCTATGTGGATGGATTTACATACATGCACATCTAAAATAAATGTCAAATTTACAATTAAATACCTATTTACAAAAGAATTTGTGGTGACTTAAGAAAACAGAACATCCAAGTAGATTCAGTCTCTAAACAGAATCAGCTGCTGTGGCTAGACAAGAACCAGCCAGCCCCAGGCCTTCCTGATCTAATTTGTGATACATGATTTGAGGCTGTGTCTTCATCTCCAACTCTCTCCCATCATGGCAGATGTCTAAAAGAAAGTGACTCTGTGATGAGCAGACTCCTCCATGTGTCCCAGATAAGGTAACCCCCATTTCAAGAGCTCATGTTAAGAATGAATCTGATACAAAATGTGACAGCTCTGTGCCTGGTGCCCTACTATGCTCCAGCAAGTGGATACAGCCTTGATAACAAATTGTAAAGGGCCAGAACTTTGCTCAGCTAACTCCTCATCCTTTCTCCATTTCTGGTCATTTAACCCTTCATGTACATTGTCATGCATTTTCCTCCTAGAGCAGCATGCCCTCAAAATTCAGTTGTATGCAAATGGCCATGTGTCTTCTATGTAGCAGGTCTTTAAAGTGCTGAAAGCTATCCACACCACAAACCATTGGAACGCCTTGGTTCTGCACCCAGTCAGAACCCTCAACTCACCCCACACCTCCATAATGGCTGCTGCTTCTTCCTAGGCATTTGTTTTATGAGAACTTTTAAACTATAGTCCTGATATCAGCATAGGGCCCACACTCCAGGTTCCCATGGGCAAATGGATATTAATGCCCACGGCTAACTTTAGTGGCTGTAGTGATAGTTCTGAGATGCCCAAGGCCACTGTGCAATAGGGTCCTTTCCTCTTTCCTATAGGACTTGCTGACCACAGGGGCTGGGCAGAGCTGCTGTTACCTTTGACTGAACACATGAGGCCATTCATTAAACAGCTGTTGATGAGCCTGGCAATGTGCCGAGCTCCTTCAAGAAGCATCAGTTAGAATCCATTACATCCCTTTTCTGATCAGAGAATTACTGGATTTAAGAACAGTCGTGTCAGCAGTGTATGTGTTTTAATTTTGACACAACAAAAAAATTATTGTTAACATTAAAAGTGAAGCGCTTGTAGAAAATACAGTGGCAATTATGAATCAGCTTTCTAATTGACAAGAAGTCTGCATCCGCAGAGTTCGGCATGATAGTTTGAAGCACGCATACATTGTACAATGGATGAATCAAGCTGATTAGCGGGCCCGGGGCCTCATTAGCTCATTTTCATTTTGGCGAGCATTAAAAAAAGAATCAGCTCTCAGCAACTTCCCGGAATTCAGTTATTAACCATCATGGCTATGCTGAATACTAGGTCCCCGGAAGTTACTCTCCCAGTTAGTAAGCTCTGTGTGCCCTTTCTCGGCTTGTGGTCTTTACTTCTCTGAGTTAGACATTTTAGGTTCTATGCATGAGTGAATGGTACTCAGTCATCTTTCTGTCTGACTTATTTAAGCTAGCATAGTATCCTCCAGCTTCGCTCATATTCACACATAGTATGATTGTTAAATGCTGCTAGAATGTCACTGTGTAAAGAGACCAGATTTTCCACTTATCACTGATGGGAGCTTAAGGAGTCCATGCAAAGATTAACTGGTCTCCTCCTCCATCCTTCTTGCAGTTGACCATCTTCTGCCTCACTCTGCACACAAGTCTCAAGAGAACTGGCAGCGCAGCAAATGCAGATCGACCTGTCTTGGCCACCAGGGCTCTCAGGAGGCTGCTGGGCCAACAAACCTGCTTGCAAGAAGGAGTCTCACAATTAAGTTTGAGGCAACGGTACAGATCACGAACAGTCTGGCAGAACAGAAATGTTTTCCTAAGTTTTTTTTTTGTGGCAGACCCGTGTTGCATGACTAGGACAGAGTACACACATACAGTATGACATTCAGGTTAGTGTAATTTGACATGGGGTCCTACTGTATGCAATGTGTGGGCACTGGAAGCTACAGGCCATTAAACATGAATGGATGTAGCCCAAGTCTTCTCTCAATGGCAGAAATATTATAGAGGGCACGGACTCCTGTTCGCAATGGAACGCAAAGTGGGTGTGAAGGTTTGAACCACACATACTAGAGATTTTGTGTTAGCCGGCAAGATCAAGATCACCCTGTGATGGGGCAAGGACATCCACACTGACAGGGCCAACTGTAAGTGCTGTTTGCGACACTCACAGTGGCCGCAGCATGAGGGACTTCAGCTGCCAACAACAGAGTGAAAACTTGGTATCCAAGGTCCATGTCCTTGAGCCTGGCAAGAAATAGTTGAGTACAGGGGTAGAGTTGGATCTGGAGTTTAGGGGACTTGAGAGCATCATCCACAGTCTGGGTGAATGAGAGCCGAAGCCCGCTTAGTGGGGAAAACTGCTGGCAAAGACAGGGGTGGAGGCTGGGAGGAGCCACTGATATCAGGGGCTGGGCACTGCAGGACTGCAGTCCCTCAGTGGGTGGGGCTTCATTCAGGGAGTCTGAGTGGGACTGCAACGTTTCCTTTCATCCAGATATGTAATATGTTGTCCTTGTTTTCAACACAGATAAAGGAAATTCCCAGTGGACCTGAGCCCAGCCTGGGCAGGACTTATCCTCATGGTTAGAACTGTTTCAGAAGAGTGAGTCGAGGCAGATGACTAAGAGCGTGCACTGCTGTCTATATTTGGAGTTGTTTTTTAAATAGTTTGGAGTGACAAATCAGTGGTTCCTAAGAAAGGCACATCCTGAGGATGTGGGAGGCGGACACCTCAAAGCAGCTCTTCCATGCTTCACAGGGGTGCCTCTCCAGATGTAGGCATCTCAGACTCTGTGCTGACGATTGCGGTCCAACAACTCGCTGAAGAGGGAAGCAGTGTACACTGAATTCTCTCCAGACGGCTTGTCAGTGAGTCACCATGCCTACTGGGAGCTGCTCTGAAATTTCATGGGAAGAAAACACAACGCACATCCCAGCATTGTTATTATGACTATTTTTACATTACAGTCGGCACAGCCTAAGCTATTCTGGTGGCACCATGTCATCTCTAGAATGGAGACAACTGTGTGCAGTACATCAGCCACTCAGGATGAGGCTCAAGCCCCTCTCCCAGCATCAACACCAGAGCACCGCTCTATATTTTTCAGGGATGCTTCCCCACTGCTTGCATCTTGAAATAGTAATGCATGATGTGCCATCTGTAGTACCCTTGTTTTTATTCTAAATTGCATGCTGTAGAATAGTTTAGAATAGTGAGCAGTGGATACTCTATCATAAAGAGGTGACTGAGCAAGTTGGGGATACCCAACAGTTCAAACAAAATCAAACATCAGCCTTCTGAAGTTTCCAGGCAGCCAATACCAGCATGTCAGGGAATGTTCTTCCCAACAACAGTGAAAGCTACAGAAATATTCTTTCTGCCAAACAACATTTTCACACACATGATCTTTTAATGATTATTAAATAATAGGAGTTATTGTTCTTATTACATGACTCAGAGATGTGTGATTAAATAGCCTGAGGTACATGGTGCACTTCACTAGATGATACAGGCAGGTCTCTGTGCCTGCCAGCTTACAAAAGATGTTGTGTACTCAAATGATAGCACATGCTGGCGAGGTTGTGGAGAAAGAGGAACACTCCTCCATTGCTGGTGGGAGTTCAAACTTGTACAACCACTATGGAAATCAGTCTCGGTATCCACCCAAACGATTCCTCACCAAACCACTAGGACATATCCTCATCTATGTTCATAGCAGCTTTACTTGTAATAGCTAGAAACTGGAAACAACCCAGATGTCCCTCAACTGACAAATGGATAAAAAAAAATTGTGGTACATCTACACAATGGAATGCTACTCAGCTATCAGAAGCAAGGAAATCATGCAATTTGCAGCCAAATGGATGGAACTAATCCTGAGTGAGCTAACCCCGACTCAGAAAGAGGCACACAGCATCTACTCACATATAATTGGATTTTAGCCATATAGTACAGGATAACTATCCTACAACCAATATACCAAAAGGATCAGGAACATAGACTTTGTTATCTATTAATGGGACAAATTTCCCTAATGGGCTGCCATATAGGCCCCCAGTGCAAGAGGAAGCTCTTAGCCCTCATATGACTGTTGAACTGAGAGGGGCTGATATGCTGGGACACTCTACAACAAATGAGTGGGGTGGGTGGGAAAGGGAGGAGAGGGTGGGAGTGTAGAACCATGAGGGATGGAAGGAGGGCACTGTGATGGAAATGTAACTTGAAGTAATAAATAAACAAACAAAAAGAATTTAGAAATAGCCAGCACCTTTCAGAAAGTCACCATGAAGAAGAAGCTGTGTTCATGTGGATTGTAACTTAAATGGGATTTGCTTTTCTTACTGAGTTTGGGCTACAGTATAAATTAGGTGGGCATCAATAAAGGAAGTCACAAAGACAGCTGGCATGGCGCTTAACTGTCTGGAGGGATGTTCCATGGCCAATTCTTTCCACATCTCCCCTGTAAACCCTCATAGGAATGCCAGAAAATACGTTATGATACAGTGATGGATATCTGAGGGTACAGTGGAATCTGATCACCACAGTTACAAACCTCCCAACAACCTATGTCATCATTGACCCTGACAACTGCTCAGCCGTCTGTGCCTCAACCCTGCCCTGCAGTAGGAAGACACACTGCACCCAGGTGGACACTGGACTGATGTCTGAGGAACCAGCCCCGGTGCAGGAGCCTTCAAGGCAGATGAGCACCACAGCTGCTGAGCGCATCAGACAGCAATGGCTGAACTCTCAAATATACTAAGAACTGACAAATTGGACGTCCAGAAACACATTGTTACAGGCTGACAAATCTGTCATACTCCTTCTACGGTGACTCTGCTCGTTACAATGGCCTTGTACTACTACTCCCTTCCCTGCCCTCCACATTCTTCATAAGCTTCCTGTAAGAGTCCCTCGACTCCTCTGTGGTACTTTACTGCCCAAGGTGGCCCATGCGACTGTACTCTCAGATATCCATCACTGCATCATAACATTTTCTGGCATTCCTATAGGCCTGCTGGGGAGAGGTGGATGGTATTTCCCATGGAGCATCCCTAGAAGCAGGGAAGCACACACTATCCTTGTCTTCCTTCATGGATGGCCACCTGTATTCTACTGTAGCCCCAATAGCTTCCTCCTGAGGCTGTACCCAACACTTGTGACCATCTCAGAGTCTTTGTTCATTATTGCATATCTGGACACTTTCCACTGCTAAGAGTCAAACAATGTGACCAGGTTCTGTGTGAATTTCCCCATATACCACAAGGAGCATCACAAGCATCTGGCTTCTTACCTTACATATGTGACATACAATTAGATAATCTATATGGAGAGGGGACTCAGAAGATTGCTCTTGGCCCAGGGCTTAACCAGGAAGGGCTTAACCACTGGGAACTTTCCAGAGTGAGAAAAAGTCTGTACCATGACTGTGTGTGGGTAGAATGAGGGTATCAATTCTAGATACCTGGTTACTTTACTGCAAGCAAATTACAAGTTAATTAAAAATCAAATGAGTGTGAGAAACATTACAATGTAGATAATTAGTTTGGAAAAGGGGGGAGCTCATGTTACTGCAGAGGTATATCTGTTTTGATTTATTTTTTTCAACTTTATAGAACTGAAAGGAATATAGTATAAAGATTCAGTCCTTTGCAAGTGTTTCTCTGTTCAAATAAAAATAAATTATATGATGTTTTCACTCCAATTCTACAGTTTAAATATCAAATATTTAAATTTTTAATTGCATTTATTCAAACAGGGCTGCCTCTTCATATCTCAGGGAACACTTTTCTTTCCTGCCTGCTAGTCACTGTGTTTTCAGTCACTTGTCACCTGAGCTGATACATAATGTTGAGTATTTTTCACTCTGTTCCTGGTGATCATAGGATATAAAATTCAGTTTATGCCATTGCTCTAGTTTCATTGCATACTCTGACAAAAAGCAACTTGGGGGAGAAGTGGTTTATTTTAGCTAACAATTTCAGGGTACAGGTCCATCACAGAAGGGAAGCCAAGGTAGCAGGACCTAGACTAGCTAGTGGTAACATCCACAACAACGAACAGAGAAAAATAAACTCAAGCATGCCCAATACATAGAATTTTCTCTTCACTTTTATACACAAATCAGAATACAAACCAGGAAATGCGTGGGCTATGGTGGGTTGGGTCTTCCCAGATCTATTGTTTATCAAGGTACTCCTCGACAGACATGCCCAGAGCCAAACCAACCTAGATAATTCTTCATTGAGACTCCTTTCTTATGTGATTCTAGATTGTGTCAACCTGACGATTAAAACCACCACAGACATGAACTGTAAAATATTTTACTGTTGAGTTCAAAAATTCTATACTAACACCTGTCAAAAGGTATTTTAATGACATGGGGTATGTTAATATTATAACTGACATTCTAAGATCATTTAGCATATTTTAAAACACAAATTGTGATTGCGTTGGAATATGGAAATGCATTTATTTAAAACACAGGTAATTTAGAGACTTAATCTAATGATGCAGTCCTGTTACGGATTAGATGTCAACCATCTCTCACAAGCTCATACAGTTAGACACTTGGTCCCTAGCAGATAGTACTATTTGGGGAATTTGGATAATGTTTAGGAGATTGGTCCTATGCATAGGTGCTTATGGGATTAAAGAAAATACAATTTCATAAAATACTTAAATACTCTGAGGTGTTATATGAAGGTGTAGGAAAATATTTTTAAATCATCTGGAGATTGAGATAGATAACAATATCTGATAAAAGCTGAGAGTCTTATGGCAGAAGAACTTCTGTGGGAACCAAAACCAGTTGAAATGAGCTGGAGAATATGCTGGCACAGGCTTCCAGGGAGACACTTTCAAAGTCAGTGGCCAGATAGCTGGAGCCAATGGATAGGTAGTGGTGGCCATTATCTGCTAAATGTATGAGCAATCCAAGAGGTTGTGTCACCAACACACTCTCAAGGCTTGTCTGGGTTATCTTGCAAGACACGATAGTGGGAATGCTGATAGGTATAGGAGGTCTCCTGGTCACTTCTGTAATTAGCAAAGAATTGTCACAGATGTAGTTCCTGCCCCTTGTGAAAACAAATTGTAACTCTGGAGTTGCCAATGGCTAATACTTTGTGAATTTTCCAGAACAATGAAAACTAGAGGTATTTGTCCCACAGAGTCCAGGCAAGGCTGAAGAGCAGCAAAGAAAATACCTTGTGGTCTCCAAACTCTGCATTTTTCTAACACCCCCTCTGCTCATCAGTGATTGGTTTGTATGTTGAGTTGTAAATGATGGACATCATCTATTATTCCAATGAATGTGTAAGCGAAGCAGAATGAGGGCTGTGGATTCTGCATTTGCTAAATACAAGCTTAGGGAAACTTGCTGCTGGCAACCACACACTCTGCAGAAGTGTGTATTTTTTGGTCCTGATGAGAAAGAAACAATAACCTGCTAACCCCACCACCAGCCCTGATAAACTAGTGCCTGAGAAATCATTGCTGAGAAATAGTGTTTACTTTTGAACAAACATACCTCAAAATCTACCTCTCATTGCCTATGGGGCAGCCTTTGGGTGCTTATGAGTATCTGCAAGGCCTTGGTCACCATCATAATGCCATTCTGATGGCCCTTAGATCAGGACCAAATATACTGTGTCCTGTGAAATATGGGGCAGCTACTAAACATGTAAAAGCACAGACTTGGGGGCATTTTTAGAGGAACCCTTACTCACTACATCAGCGGATGTATATGGCCTTCTGTGATCTGAACATTGCTATGACCCCACAATTCAGGTGCTGAAAGCCAAGCACCAAGGTGAGAAAGTGAAGCTTATGAGAGGTAATGAGATCATGGGTTGGTAGAACCCTCATAAATGGGATTAGACACTTAGAAAAGGGCTCCAGGGAGCTCCATGCCCCTCCATGTGTGGAGTTAGTGAGAAGTTGCTGTCTATGAACCTGGAAGCAGCCCTCACTAAGACACAGAACCTGCTGATTCCTTGATCTCAATCTTGCCAGCCTGCAGAATTAATTGAGCAACACACTTCTATGGTTTATAAATTACCAGACTGAAGGTATATTGTCATAGTAGCCCAGACAGATTAAGGCTGGCTGTCCTATTTTCTGAGGGTAAAGACATAGGCAATGGAAATGATACAATGACAAACCAATATTCATGAGTGACAGTGACAGTGTGTGTTCAGAAATGGGTAACTTCCTTGGCCCCAGTTATCATGAATGATGACAGATATGCAAGAGGCTCTGCCATTAACAAAGCATCCCAGGCTGGGGACTACGCACTCTTTTTAGCCTGTAAACTTGATAAAACAGCAAGGCATATGATGTAATACCTCCCCTGGGCACAGCATCCTCTGGAAACATATGGAAGAAACATAAACAAATGTATAGCTTTGGCAAAGAATTAGGAAATAAAGTACAAATGTGAGACTGAAGACAACCAAACAGCTTTGTTTTGAGAAAGAACCTGAAAGCAACCATTGCAGTTTTTCACTTAGGGAGGGCGGCTCACACGTACCACCCCAGAAAACCCTCCTCTAGGACAGGGTCCACATGTATGATAGATGAGGCCATAGTAATTACAGTATGACAAGAAAATGCTAATTAAATAATAATAACTGTAACATGAACAGGGGTGATTGGGGCTTGGAGAATTTTCCTGAATTTGGAGAGCAGCTCATGACTTATGTCTGTTTCTGAGACCATTCTCAGTGAGCTGTTTGGTTACTTGAATTTGCAAATGTGGGTCTAGTTTGATTTGGAACATATCTGGTTCTTGTCTCCCTCTGTCCCCCACGAGAAGTAGAAAGCACTGTTCCCTTGAAAGGATGGTATCCACATGTCCACCTCACATAGAAGAAGTGGTAAGATTTCCTGTACACAAAATGCTTTGTTTAAAATAAATTTTTTTGCGATTTTGATTTTTTTCTATTATCTTATATTCCTATATGCATGGAATCATGTAGAAATTTCTCATACAAAAGGTTGTGAGTGGAGAAGGTTTAAGAAGCCAAGCCCTAAAGAAGTTTGTTGTGATCATTAAAATACGCTTAAGGTGTGGTCAGTATTGTTCATGTACTAAGTCAGTAGGGGCTGTTTATGTCTTTCTGATTGTTAGAAATAAACTTCTCATTCACACTTTGGATCCCTTGGGGCCATGGCACGCTTTAATTCATTCACAATTAAACACTTCAGTTAACACTGACAAAATCCTGCTCACTGCGTAGCTGTGTCACATGGCATCCCCACCTAGTTCTTTCAGAGGCTCCCTATCAACAGCACCTTGGTCTGCCAAGCTGGACATGAGAGACCCACAACTGGACAATGTGCAGAGAGCAAGACCCTTAGAGCACTCAGTCATCAAGCAGATGTCTTCCTCAAACCCATCCCCTTAAGGCTTTACATGGTAAAGAAGGTGGAGCGGTGGTAAGATGTAGAGGTAGCAGTTAAACTCGAGATAATGGTCTCTTCCAGACACAACAGGACTGATGTACACATGAACTCACAGAGACTGTGCAGCATGTACAAGCCCAGCACAGGTCCAAACCAGACCAAAATCACAGCACTGAGAAGGGTAAGTAGACACAAAATCTTACCCCAATCAAGAATCTACTTGCAATCAATACCTGATGGGAGAGGAAAAAATCACTTTTATCCAATGGAGTGTCACTGGGCATATCAAACACACTCCACAGCAGGCGCCATATCTAGGAGGAGTTGGACAACACAAAACAGACTTTATGTTGTTGTTTTGGGGCACTTTTTATTTCATTCTGTTTTGATGTTTTTGATTTTCATTTCTTGGTTTTGAGAGATCAAGAGAGTGAGAGTATGAGAGTAGAGATGGGGTGGGGGAGAGAGTGAGAAAGAGAAAGAAAGAGAGAATGAGTGAGAACATGAAGTTGGGTGGAAAGGGAGCGGAGGGGATTTATGAGCAGTTGGGGGAGGAAAGAATATGATCAAAAGATACTGTATGAAAAATATCTGAAATAAAAAATAAATTAATGGTACATATGACCCAAGCAAGCTATTACTTCTACACTTCCTCAGATATGGCTGTCGTCCAGCAGTTCCATGGCAAAGCTCATGGAACCAAACCTTTGAACAACTTAGTCTTGAGAATTTTATGTATCTGCTTTGGTGTCCCCCACCCCTCTCATTTTTTATTTTGGTCACAGAAGTCAGAAAACTTTTTTTATTATTTAAATGTATTTATCTATTGCTTCAGGCTACATCCCTGTCATAGTGTCCTCTTTCCACCCCTCCCAGTCCCGCCCTCCCACCCTCTACCCTCTATCCCTTCCATCCCACTCCTCTGGAGTGTCCCTACATAACAGTCCCTCACCCTAGTTCATCAGTCATATGAGGGCCAAGAGCCTCCTCCTATACTGGGGGCCTACAAGGCAATAGCACTAGGGAAAAGTGTCTCATTGACAGGAAAAAAAAAGTCTATGTCCATGTTCCCTTTGGTGCACTGGTTGTAGTATAGATATCCAGTACTATATGGTTAAAATCCGACTATAAGTGAATAGATGCCATGTGCATCCTTCTGAGTCTGGGTTAGCTCACTCAGGATGAGCTTCTCTAGTTCCATCCATTTGGCTGCAAATTGCATAATTTCATTGTCCCTGATAGCTGAGTATTCCATTGTGTAGATGTACCACAGTTTTTTAATCCAAATAATCCAATCAAAAAATTGGGAAAAGAGCTAAACAGAGAATTCACAAAGGAGGAATTCCTAATGGCTGAGAGACACTTGAAGAAATGTTCAGCATCCTTAATCATCAAAGAAATGCAACTCAAGACAACTCTGAGATTCCATCTCACACCTGTCAGAATGGCTAAGATCAAAAGCTCAAATGACAGCACATGCTGGCAAGGGTGTGGAGAAAGGGAAACACTCCTCCATTGCTGGTGGGAATGCAAGCTTGTGCAACCACTATGAAAATCAGTGTGATGATATCTTAGAAAACTTGGGATAGCTCTGCCTCGGGACCCAGCCATACCACTTCTGGGTATACATCCAAATGACTCCTCACCGAATCACAAGGAAGTTTCCTCATCTATGTTCATAGCAGCCTTATTTGTAATAGCTAGAAACTGGAAACAACCCAGATGTTCCTCAACCAAAGAATGGATTAAGAAGTCAGAAAACTTTGATACTTTAATAAAACTCTTTTTTTCCCCTTTTATTAGAATGCAAGTTAGGATGGAAACTGAGTTAGGTATAGAACTTTAAACTCATCGAGATAGACAGATAATAGAATATTAATATCAGTTTCCAAATACATATGGACTGGACATTG
This sequence comes from Lophiomys imhausi, assembly GCA_907164525.1. NCBI lineage: Eukaryota > Metazoa > Chordata > Mammalia > Rodentia > Muridae > Lophiomys > Lophiomys imhausi. The sequence continues at coordinate 821,858 of CAJQZJ010033660.1, read as the reverse complement.
GGAATGTACGTTGTACCTTATAATTTTCATAATTGTGGCCTAATTGTTCTTATTGTTTTGTATTGTATTTATTGTTATAAGAAAAGAACCTTTTATTGGACTAAAAGGGGGAGCTGTTGGGAGGTAAGATACATCTTAAATTTAAAAGAAAAAGCAGATAGGAGGGTGAGGGGGAAGAGGGTAGGAGGGTGGGATCGGGAGGAGGAGGGGGGAGGAGACTGTAATTGAGATGTAACTTGAAGAAATAAATGTTGAAAGAAAAATAAAAAATTCATTATTTATTAATAACTGTTATTCTTATCCATTCATGGATACCCATAGAGCTATAAACACCCTTACTGGTGACCATTTGTTCTTGGATGTACATCTTACTTATTTTGACATTGTTTTTTTTTAATTGATAAATAATAATTATATTTTTTTGTTTTGTTTTTCAAGACAGGTTTCTCTGTGTAGCCCTGGCTGTCCTAGACTCAGTTTTTAGCACAGGCTGGCCTCAAACTCACAGAGGTCCACCTGCCTCTGTCTTCTGAGTGCTGTGATTAAATGCATGGGCCAACATGCCTGGCCTTTACAATCACCTTTTCAATATAGTGTGATGCTTTGCCAACATAGGATGATCAAATGGGACTTTTTCTTAAACTGAGAGATTAAGTTGTCCCATGATATTGACTGGGTATTCAGTGTTATCAGGAAAGATAAAGCAGGTAGCATAAACTCAATCAAAAGATGGTGGATTCTCGTGAATATTCTGATCGATATAAAACAACAACCATAATGGACTACTTTGCCTTGTTAAAAACCCTGAGTAACTATGGAAATCTTGGGATTTCTCATGGGTTGGCCAGGTTCCTTCTTACAATGACTAGAAAAAAAAAATCAACACTAACACAAGAAAGAAAAAAGATAAAGAAAGAAAGAAAAGATGCAACTGATGGTGGATAAAAATGAATGTGATAAAATGTTATTTTTAAAGTGTCAGAAGTTTTAATCTTCTTGGTGAAGATGTTTTTTTTTTCCCTGAATTTTAGTGTGGAGGAAATTAGGTTTTGGAGAAATAACAGCCACAGAGGAAAGTTCAAAGTAACAAGGGCTGAAATTGTGAAGCTGGATTAATAATGTTGTTTTTTATAAAAAGAAAATCTACTTAGGAAATCACTCAGCCAAAACCGTACTTTTGAGCAATGGAGAAAAAGACAGAAATTATTTAACAACTATACCTACCAATGACCAAGGAGGTCAGAGACCACCTTCTAACGCACCACATTCGACTGCAGCGGCAACAGTAAACATCCTAAGTAAGGCACGAATGGGTGACTGAGTGGAGGCAGTTCATATTCAGCAAGGCCGTAACCACACACTGTGAAACTCGGCTTTGTCCTCAGTCTCTCACAAGACCTCAGACAGATGACCTGTTCTTGGTGTCTAGAGCTAGGCAGTGCTGGGGCTGATGAATGAGGCCTTTTCCTTACCTGGCAGCAGACAGAGTCTGGGTCAGACCTACTAGCTGGAACTCAGCTCAGAAAAAGAGGCATGTGTGTACCACACTGGGATGAAGAGATGCCAGGGTCTAGCCTGACCAGGGAAGCCACCATCCTTTAACCCTCTGCAAAGGTGGTCCCTGATGCTAGCTTTCTCTAGAAAAGCTTTCGATATGAACATCTTCTAGTTTCAGAATTGAGTATTCCATTTCCCACAGTTTTCATATCGTATGTGTTTCTCACAGGGCCCAGGAGCTGCTCTTGACACTACAGCACAGTGGCAGGGTCACACCTCTCCCAATTAGCTCATTTTCCACCCACAGAGTCAGAAGCTCCCTGAAGAATGGCTGCTTCTGACATAAATTAATATGAAGGCTTTTAAATGCCTTTCCTTATTTTGGCCTCTGGAGTCAGCAAGATGGCCGTCACCACAGACCTGACTCCCCAGTCGAAATGTGATCTTCTTAGGGCTGGCGTCTAAACGCCTCTCCCTTCTCACTTACATGTCTTTTCCACACTTAGTCCCTCAAATAGATAACCTGAAATGCTCTAGTATCATCTGTGGGGTCAGAATGATATACAGAAGATACCCCCTAATGTCCCGCTAAGCCCCTTGCAGAAGATAACCTCCCAGCCCGGCACAGAGTACGATCAAGCTGTGGCCCCCATGCAGACCAAGAGGGGAAGCTTTGCACTGCTACAGAAATCTGAAAGAGGACTCCCCTGGTGGCATTCCTGTTTATGGTGCCTCCTCAAAACAGATGGAGGGAAACCTCTTGTCAAACAGGACAAAACACTGGATTCTGGAGCCCTGCTGGCATCCTGAAGGCAAGGCCTGGGAGGGGGCCCTGTGTCCTCTTTCCATCAGTGTAGGCTTTGGGAGTGTTGAGTGGGCTGGTCAGGGAACCTAAAGATAGAACAGAGGCTCAGGAACCAGTTGTTCATCCACATTTCCGGTGCTTACCTGAAGTCAGGAAGAGATGGCTCTACTCTTAAGAGGCCTTGTCATCTCCACCAGCAGTGAAGAGATGGACTTCCTCTGCAACATCCCCAGTGCCATCCCGTCCTCTTCAGCATGCTGTCCACCTCCTGACCATGCCTTTCACTATCTGAGCCTTGCCCTACTGTGTAACGTCAGCCTTTGCTGGCTCAGCAATTGTGAGCTGACCAATCTTGCCCCAGGCCTCCTAAGTCTGTGGCCACAGAGAGAAACTATGATTGACACCCTAAGCCCCAACACTGTCACTTGCTCTGTGGCTTCACTCCAAGGTGAACAAAACTGGCTCAGAACTTCAGAACTGGCTCAGTGGGGCTGAGACAAGCATAGTGTCCAGGGAGAGCAGCAGCATTTAGCAGATTCTAAAAGACTTGCCAGGATCCCATCCGAAAGATTTGTCACCTCAAATTCCCTGAGGTAGGACCACGTAAGGGCTACACAGAGCCTTTAGCCTAAGCCTGATTCTTTTTACTCTGCTGTATGAAATGACCGGTTATACTGAACCCCTGTTCCTAGCAATTCTTTGGAGCCTCACCTTCCAGTGCCCTTGAAGGGATGGTGGCCATTACATAAAGGCTTGAATACCATATCCAGGATCCCACCTGACAAAGAGCACACTATGCACTGTTAACAGGTGCAGGTGACCACTAGCTCTACAGCTTTGTTCTTGAGTCTCTACACACAGCTATTGGATACTCAATGACTGATACAAACCATAAGATAAAGGACACAGACAGAGTCACTGTCAACTCCTCAAGCCTTAGTAAATAAAGATTTACTAATCCTTAGTAAATAAAGGATTTCAGTGTGTGCGCTCACCTCCCACACTGCTTATGCTAAATGCCATCGTATGGTACATATTCTGAATTTAAAGCCCATTTCATCTGTTCTCGTACTTTGATCTTTACTTCTATGATACAAATGAATGACCTGTATATTTTCAGTTAGTAGAATGCTGTAAGATAGCTACTCTTCTTCATAGTAAACACAGTTCTCTGTCTGTATCTAAGACATCTCCATCATTGGCGTCAGTTGCATCTCAGCCGCTACCCAAATTAGAAGTACTAGAAATACATATCTGATGAATTTAGACTCACTCATGCTGACACCAAAACACAGGAAACAGTGCACAAATATTTGCCATGTGAGTTAAGGGAGCAACATGCTCATTTGTTGCAGGTTGATTGCTTCTCCTCAGCTCCTCACCTTTTGTTGGAAACCCTACCCCACCCCAGTTCCCCTACTCCTGTTGAAGTCCCATGCACTGGTTTGTGCATATCAGTGGAGAAAAGAGCCAGTCATGGTGTGCATTGAAAATACAGGTTCCCAAACTTCCCTCCAGGATGTTAGGATGGTTTGTGCTGGGAAAGATGGAGAAACTGGACAGTGAAGAACAGACTCACTGCTGGTGTTAGGTAATGCGTGGCTTGACCTGTTTTTTCTAAGATGCCAGCTCTGAGAGTTGAAACACTTCTAGCATATAGCCCCTTCTTGATATGTCCGCCATAGGGTGTGCTTTCAAATCCAAGGAAAGCCATAGGGTGTGCTTTCAAAGCCATAGGGTGTGCTTTCAAATCCAAGGAAACTAAGGTCACTTTTACCCCACATGGCCTACTTCAGGAGCCAGAGAACAAGCCACGAAAGACCTTCATGTATGTGGACACTTCTATCTGGTAGACTATAGAGGCCTAAGGTGGGGACTCTGGCTGTGGACTCCAGGATAGGCTTTACTCCTCAGCCTCTACAGCCTTCCTGCTCACCACACTATAGCAGGACCAACACACACATTTTCTTCTCAGAATGCAGCAGATGCATCCAGATCAAGCAGCCAAGGGCCACAGCACAGAACATTTAGGAAAATCCTCCCTACCCCCACCAGTGAGCTGAGGCCTCTGCAAGATCCACATGGATTTGCAGGCATTTAGGCTTTCTGATCTCTGCTACTGATGCAACCTATGATCAGTATGTTGGGAAGCCTAATAAGATTGCTTCTTTGGCCTGAGAAAATGTAATCTCATCTACCATTTATTCTGTCTTAGTTTGTTTTCCCATTGCTATGATGAAATACTCCAGTGAAAGCAGCAGAATGACTAAAGAGTTTAACCTGGCTTACTGTCAAAGAGTACAGTCCACCTTAACAAGGATGTCAAGGCAGGGGGAACCTGAAGCAGCTAGCTACATTGCATCAGAGATTAGGAAGGAGAGAGCAATGACTGTGTGTTGTTGTTCCTTATCTCCTTTTCTCCACTTACACAGCCCAGAATCCACATAGGGAATGGTGCCGCCTAAAGTCCTCCCTACCTCCACTAACACAACCCCACAGGCACCTCCAGAGGCCCATCTCCCAGGGGAGTCTAGATTCCCTCAAGTTGACAACTGAAGCTAACCGCCACTATCTTCTCCTATTCTTAACAAATGCCTGATTGGGGGTGGGGGGGGTCTCACTGCAGGATAGTGATGGTCAATTTTCATTCTTAGAAAACAGAAAATGGCTCTTTCCATGAGCTCTCTGTAGACTGAGGGGTGAGGACATACTAAAAACTGTTAATAAACATAGACCCTTTCTATTGTTTTATGGATGATAATTTAATGACAGTAACCATAAAACAAATCCTACTACAACATTCCAACCACCATATTCTTACTCCTTCCTTAAGTACCTTAGGGACAAATTAGACATAAACAAATGCATTGAAATGCCACACAATTACGGAATATATCCAACAAGGGACTTTGGCTGCCTATTTTTTGCTAATTGCTCTGGGGAATAAAACAATAATTCACTAAGTGGAAATGATAATATTATATATGTCTGCACTTACCTTATTGCTATGATTAGGTTTAAACAGCAGACAGAATCAAACCAGGTCACAATGCCAGACTTTAAGACAGAGGAAAATTTGTACCTGCCATGCCTGACACACACGCTCTTCCTGGAAAGACCTGCAAGGCGCTCTGTATGGCTTTGAGCCTTTTCATTTATAGCACGGCGGCCTTACGATCCTCCCTGTTCAACAGTGAGCCTTATTAAGCACACAAATGTAAGTAAAAGCTAGTGGTACCAGATGGAGAACAGCCATCCCTCCCAGGGTCTGTGTGAGAGCTGAGCCAGTACTACAAACCTGCAGAAGGATGGGCAGAAGCAGTGGCACCAGCACAAATCCTTGGCACCCCTTCCAACCTCCTCAGCCATAACAGTCAAAACTTCACTGGAGAACAGGACCTCCAAGGCCAGAGGAAGATTCACGTGCACTTCCACGACAGAAAGCCTAGTGGTAGAGTCAATGCCTTTCTGCCCCAGTCCCAGGTATAATCCTCTGGAAGCTACAAGAAGCTGCAAACTGCAGAAACTGGTATTGTCCCTTTCTCTCACACAAATACAGATGCAGAAAGCAAGCAGAAGTCAAGTGGACAGAGGGTTGGGCTGGGAATACCACCTCTCTATGCCCAGCCGGTGTTGTGATAAAGGAAGGGAGACATTCACAAGAGCTCGCCCCTGTATGAATTGCTGACTTTGAAGCAAAAGCTTGAATCTTAATGATGATTTAGAATTCTGGGACCAACAATATGAGCTCAGGGCCTTGAAGACCAGAGTTTTCTTGTTTGTTTGTTTGGTAAGACTTGCACTATGTTAGTGTCTCTGTCAAAAGTAATGTGAAACGCACCACACTCCCACATGTACAGGGTGCATTAGTACTCTCTGTGCTCTCAGGTTATGCCCACTTTAAAATCTGTTTAATTTCTGAAGGTAGGAAGTTACATTCCAGGCTTCCTTGACCAGGGAAACCCTGGTCATCTGTGGGGCCAATGTAGAGTGGTCTGCCACAGGGATGGGCCTGTAAGCCTTACTCATCCAACAAGCATTCCCTGGAATATATTGCTGGAATCTTGTAGTCTGTGATATAACTCCAACAACCACAGTTCCCCCGACTACTGAGCATATTCAGACAGACACATGATTAGAATTGCTAAAATATCCACTATGCCAACTTTGAGGTAGTTTAGATGGAAACCAGTAATTCCCTTTCTCTCACACAAAGACAGATTCAGAAAACAAATACGGAGCATATGCACCAGCTTGCAGGTTAATAACTGCTGTGTGTTGCACTGGAGCCTCTGATAAGCAAAGCGCAGTGTAGGTATGCAGTGGATGTGGGGAGAAGCAGCGTGACTCCGGAGCCCAGCCTGAGCACGGTTTTGATCTCACAGAGGAAAGCAGCTACCAAAGTAAACACCTTCACAGAACTCTTCTGATCCCTGACACCTTGTACACACAGAATAATTGCAACCCTTTCCTTAAAGGATCAAAACAACCACAAACAAACAATAAAATAGAGGATGCGAAGACAAACAAAATGGTAATTTGATTCTATAGAAGGAACAAGAATGATAATAATATTTTTTTAATCCTCAAAGCTACAGGAATTTCAACTACATTGAGTGCCCTCAAATCGTTCTGTATATATTTTGTTTATGTATCTTTTTAAAAGTCCCACACAATCCTTATAGGTGTCACATGGCAAGGCTGCTTCCTCCCTTGTGAACTGGGATAGAATGGTCTAGTCTCTTAGGATCAGGCCCTGCCATCAGTGTTACTGTGTGTGTCCACTGCTTCGTACAAAAAAGACAAAGGGAGAGACGCTCACAGAAAGTTCATACCTTTGAACAGAGTCAGTCCGTGAAAGTTGCCTCTAAGCTTAGTCAGCCTCAGCTCCATGGGGCAGGCCCAACCTTCTACACATATCCTTTGGGAAATGGGAGGTTAGTGTCCCACTACAGTGATCCCTAAAGTGATCAATACACAAAAAAATGAACTGTACAGGTGCCAAGGTGTGGGGATCTTGAAAGGGGTCTGTATGATTCTGGGCCAGTGGTGACAATGTGGCTCTGTGCTGTACTGCTCTGCACTGCTCACAGGGGCAGCGCTGGTTTCATCCATGTTTAACAGGTTAAGAGGACCATGGATGACAGTCTGTGCTTTAGAGAACTTGGTAAAACAGAGCAACTCATAACAAAGCCAATTGTTTTGTTACTGTCCAACCATCACCAAAAAAAGGAGCAATTTCTACACAAGAAAATAATATTTTTAGAAAGTCACTCATACATACCCCTGGAAATGTGCAGTCATGTGTTTAATTAAAAATTCAAAATCATTCAAAATAAAGTGGTGGTAATTGTTAAATTAAGGGCAAAGCAAAAGTTGGCATTCTTAAATATAAGGTAAATGAAGTATCTTACTTAACATGCATGGCACTTTGGGAGGAATGACAGCTCATATATATATGCAAGCACATACATGAATGATATATTCACACAGAGTGTGTGTATACATGTTATACATACATATGTACATATGTACATATATATATATATATATATATATATATGGAGCATCTGCTTTCTGTCTCTATGTACTGCAGCATGATACAGTCATTTTTTTTAAAACATTGCCATATTCAAAAAAGAAATTTCAAACAGTTATGTGTTTGCTACGAGGTAATCACATAGCTTAGTTAACCAGATACTTTAGACTGGCCAATCTGACTTTGGTAATACAAGTGTTTCCTTGGCTCTGTGTAACGGTCATAGCTCACAGGAGAAAGTGGCAGACTGAGCTCTTTGGCACTCGGTGTCCCCTTCTGCAGCCCGGGACCGCCCCCCTTGCACAGTTCCAGGGACACACCCTCAGCTGCATGTGGTGAACGCCTCACCCAGCCTCTCCGGCCAGCGCGAACACAATCTGGAGAGCTGTGAGGACTGCGCTGTGCTTGCATGGCCGGCTGACATGCTCCACATGCTGTCTTGTGCTGTTTGAAGCAAGAAGCTGTTATTTTTTTTTCATTGTTCACCTCCGGTACAGCTGCCAAAGAGGAAGCACAGTAAGAGCAGCTCCAAGACAAACATCTGGAGCAGCTCCTGGGTGGTCTGTGGTGTTCCAGGCCTCAGACAGGCCAAAGCACACAGCAACACACATGTCGAAGTGCAGCCAACCATGGTTCACCACCAGGTCCCCGGCACCCCCCAGAGTGACACGGGAGTGGCGGCCTTTATCCCACCTTGGAATTAGGGGAGATGAAAAGGCAAGACTTGAGGAAAGATGATGAAGTAGAAACAAACTTAGATCTTTGCCTAAACAGTTAGTTAGTGGCGCCTGGACCTCATTGCCTTAATGGCAGATAGAAAGTTACTTCAGCCTACAGCATGGGGCTCCTATGAGGGCAAATGCAACAAGACACAGCAAGCATCAGTATTCAGTAGGGCCCCTGAGCTGGAACACACAGACCCAGAGTTGTAGGTCATGGGTCAGTCATTCTAATGGGGATTGGCATGAAAGGATCTCCTATGCAGCACAGTTTAGAAAAAATGCTTTAGCCTTCAGCAATCTTGACTTTCGTGGCTCTGCCACAAATCAGCTGTACAAGCCTTGGCAAGGTGCCACATGGAGCTTTGGCTTTATCAGCAGTAAGACATGTGCCCACCACTCAGGCAATGCTAGGCTGAACCTGAGGTCAAAGTGTGAATGCCTGGCTTAGTCCTGCAGCAATGTGGGGAGTGAAACAGAAGACCTGAAAGCTCATAGCTATGCACTGCTGGATGCCACACGGCATCCGAAGGAGACATGGGCACCTTCTTCACTGATTGCTGAGTGTTGTTGGGTCTGCATTCTAAGACTTAAGACTACCTCCTAATCAGAGGGAAAGGCACGCCATGGGAGCCCTCCATTTTAAACCCATTAAAACTGTTTCTGAACTAGTAAGATGTATCAGCTGACAAGATGCTTGTTGGTAAACCTGACAAGCTGACTTCAACTCCCAGGCCCCACATGACAGAAAGAAAACCAACTCCTACATGTTGTTCTCCAACCTACATACACACTATGGCATTGTGTGTATATATGTGCTTGTCCATGGGTACACATGCACACGCACACATATAAACACAAAATAAATAAATAAATAAATAAACAAACAAACAAACAAATAAATAAATAAATAAATAAATAAGTGTAATAGAACTGTTCTTTTATAGACCTGAAGGAATGTGTATGGCATAAGTTATGCCAGCGTAGGGAGGGAAGATCTGGCCAATAGTCAGCCAAGAATGAAACTATTTCCGAGTATCTTAGATGCTGTTCTGTGGACAGTGGTATACACATGTATGTACACACTCACTCACACTCACAAACATACACACACACACACACACACACACACACACACACACACACACACAGAGAGAGAGAGAGAGAGAGAGAGAGAGAGAGAGAGAGAGAGAGAGA